>BSBK01013513.1:0-130952 GCA_027943335.1 Chamaecyparis obtusa | reverse complement strand
ATAATACATATAATATATATATATATATATGTATATATATATATATATATGTATATATGTATATATATGTATATATGTATATATGTATATATATTATATATATATATATATATATATATATATATATATATATATATATATATATATATATATATATATATATATATATGTATATATATATATATATCTGTGTGTGTGTGTGTGTGTGTGTTTACAGATATTTTAAGTTATCATTATTGTCTCTGATTCTTATATGTTCAATCTTTAATCATGTTTTTAATATGCATTTATCCTCATGTATGATGTCCTTTTGTAATATATCTAACGTCATGTTTATCATGTTGATTCATATGCTCTAACGTCATGCTTTTATCATCAATGTTTCATAGGGTAGATGTGGATGGTACCTCTTCTTTCTTCTTTGATATTATCTATGCTCTAATATATATTGCTTGTATCAGGTTCTTATTTTTCATGCTCATTCATATATATGATAATGAAAACTTATCACTCTAGGAAAATTTTATGATTATATTGACCTTGTAGGTATTAGTCAAATGGAAAGGAGATATTTTGTAGTTGATCCCCTTAGTGGAGAGGAAGGATGAATGGCTCAAGGGAAGCTAGAAATGCACAACTAAATGCATCCCTAGAATGAAATGTAGCCTAAGACACAAGTCAAGTCACTGATCCTATAGTCATTCATTTATGATCATTTGAGCATTAAGGGAGACATGGGTTCATACAATCTTCACTAGTGCATGAGGGACAATTAATATATGAATATAACCCTATCAGATAGATGTAGGAAACACACGTAAGCATCAAGGCACAAGGGGAAAGTTGACCTGAACATGGTTTCTAATTTGATATAGAAATATTCTACTTGTACCAAGGCACATGATGCCAAGATAACCATGAGTGGCATCTTATGAAGAACACATGATAAAAAGGCAATGAGATAGTCCCAACTTCACCTAAGCATCTAGATAAAGTGGGTCGAGGTATGTTTGGCTTTTCAATCATGATGGAGACTCTTATCATAGACACATAATTTAGTAGATTTCTTATGATCATTGAAACCACACCACAAAAAGAAATCAAATAAAACATGTTATGTCTCCAGTTGTGAGCCTCTAGTTATATAGACATTACCAAGAATCATCAGAAGATATAATAGGAAAAAATCAATGATAATAGATGTAACACACAAGAAAATAATTTAGCATATCTCAATCATTTTAGTTTTATAAGTTCCATGTTTTTGCTAGGTATTAAGGAACACCTTTGTGCTTGTGTAAAAGTTCCTGTGTGTAGAAAGTGAAGGATCTGATACATGTTGAAAAATACAATGATGTCTAGATTGGTATTGTTAGAGTTTTAGGTGACTCTACAACACCCCTAGGATCAAATGCAAGACTAAGATAACTTCCACAAGAGATTGGCAAGACAATTGTATTAAGATGCAAGAATGATATTATTGATCATGGACATGATTAAAATGTACATAATAGGCCTCCTTATCTAGGAAAGGAGATAAGAGACAATGATAAGGAGCTGATAAGCTATCACCTATGCTAGGTGTAATCACATGTCCACAAAATGTAAATCATCCTCCATTATGCAATGAAGTATGTGCATTGGATTAGGATGATAATGTGATAAGAGCACAAAAGATGGATCTCACACACAATGAGGTATGTGATGACAACTATCACACCAAAAGTGGAATTTCTCCTACACCATGTGCTTAATAGATGTGCACACTCCTAGGTGTCTCAATCACAAACTACTATACAATGCATTAACCTAAGTAAGATTAAGTAAAGTGTAATTAGGAATATTTAATTACACCAACACCCCCCCTTAAGTGCAACTTAGGGGAATGCACTTAAACTCATAATGAAAGATGGTTCCTAGCTACTAGGCCATGTTAGGTACCCATGTACAAAATGAATAACTTTCATAAAGTGGAGAAAGAGGGAAAACCTCATGGGAAAAACCCTCCTCCAAAAAGAGAGAAGAAAACAAGATGCATGGATGGATGGAGTACTCAAGACCCCCCAAAAACTACATACATCATGTATATACAAATAATTATCCCCCCATAAGAAGGATAGTTGGAGACATGATAACCCTCCCATAATGAAGAATCTCCTACAAAAATGGTGAGTGCTTGAAGAAAAATTATATTCCAATGACTACAAATAACATTTCTCCCCTTGGGAAGAAGATATACCAAGTAAAAATGTAGGTGTGCTTCCCATTCTGGATAGGAACTAGGAAGTGGAATCCAAATGAAGTATGATGATGATGCCATGAACCAATCCATATCCACATGAAAGAAGGAACAAGGTCTCCAAATATGCATCTTTGAAGACTGAATAGGCCTCTCTAATCTCAAAGAATCTATCACATCATCTGAAAAACCAGGTGAAGAAGAAGAATTAAGAATGTCAATCTTCAAAGAATGTGAAGAAGTATCTCCAACTGTGATGAAACTATCATCAAAGAGAAGAGAAACCCCCTCAAGTATGTCTCCCAAATCTGAAATATGAGACTCCAAAAATAATGAACCAATATCTGGCAAGTAAGAATCCCAATCAGGAAGACAAATAGATATCTCTTGCAATGAATCACTGGAATCACCAACAAGAGATGATTGTGTGATCTCAACTAGAGAAGTAGGAGCTATAGGAGGAGCCATTGGATCATCCTCGCTCTCAATTACTGCAAATTCTTTAATTGCATCTAAAGTATAATCATCATAGGGAATATTATTTGCATCATCAAGAGGAATCAGGCAATTTGATGCAAGATCATCTCAGAATGGAGTAACATGTGGATCATCAAAAATCTCCCAAATGATTGTCCAAATTATGTGTGGACATTGAACACCTCTAAATCTAGGGTAGATGTCATAGAAGAGACACAAAATTATGCTACTAATAATCAAATTTATAATATGAGCATTTTTTTCTCCCCAAACATATTGCTTCCCCTATGACTTTGGCTCAGGAATGAGTCCATAAAGATGAGGCAAGAGATTAAGCCATCTACAATGTGTGATAATTCCTTTTTCCCATGACTCATAATTATCCTTAGTCAAAAGTACTACTATAGGATGTGTTTCATAACCCATGATTACATTAGTGATACACTTCTCTCATTACAAATTGAGATTAACAAATTATTACACTCCAAAATCAGGCTATAATAGACTTAGATCATTATGCAAAAGACCAAACTAAGGCTTATGCATTACAAATGAAAAAACTAAGCCAATTTTTGAAAGTACAGTTTCTGGTCATAGTCACTAAAATCTAATTCCAGATCTGGAAAATATTAAAAAAATTATGCACTTTAAAAAAAAATTGCACCTAAAAAGGAGTTCATATGAGCTCAAATGAGGCCTTGGAAGTTGCAAAAATTGAGATTTGTGATTTTTAGAAAAATTCAGGAATAGAGATCAGAAACCACCTGAACCATTGTGAAGATCATGAAATTATACCCCCAAAAAAAACAAATTGCTCGAAAAAAGGAGTCCAGATGACTGAGATATCACTATTTGAAAATCGCCTCTGAAATTATTTTTTCTGAATTCCCGCCGCCGCACTTCCAAAATTCAAATAGCTCTAGATTTGGCCTCGAGTGTCTGATTTGGATGAAACAAAATTTGATTTAGGGGTTTTTGGACCTCCTTAATATGATGCCAACCTTTTATTTGCACTAGCAAGCTCCAATATTGACCTGCAATAGAAAGCCACAAAATACAAAACCCTAATTTTTCTCCAAATAGACTATGCAATGGTGATGTCCAAATACCTTTATTCTACACCCACAATTGAATCAAGTCAAGATTGCACTTCTTGAGAAGAGGTCTTCACACCTTGAGAACTCTGATACCATGTTAGAGTTTTAGGTGACTCTACAATACCCCCAGGATTGAATGCAAGACCAAGATAACTTACATAAGAGATTGGCAAGACAATTGCATTAAGATGCAAGAATGATATTATTGATCATGGACATGATTAAAATGTACATAATAGGCCTTCTTATATAGGAAAGGAGATAAGAGACAATGATAAGGAGCTGATAAGCTATAACCTATGCTAGGTGTAATCACATGTCCACCAAATGTAGATCATCCTCTATTATGCAATGAAGTATGTCCATTGGATTAGGATGATAATGTGATAAGAGCACAAAAGGTGGATCTCACACACAATGAGGTATGTGATGACAACTATAACACTAAAAGTGGAATTTCTCCTACACCATGTGCTTAATAGATGTGCACACTCCTAGGTGTCTCAATCACAAACTACTATCAAATGCATTAACCTAAGTAAGATTAAGTAAAGTGTAATTAGAAATATTTAATTACACCAATAGGTACTATTAAGAAACACTGAAGGATTGGGGCATTGAGAAACACTTGAGTAGTGTGTCAGTGGAAAATTTTCCATCAAGAAGGACTAATATGCTGACCTATTTAAGCTCAAGAGATCAACCAAGTTATAAAGCACTGATAGCTTAGATAGATAGTGTATAATTTCTCCCAAGTGATATATAAGAACCAAGGACAAAACTAGGACAATTTGTAGTCCATGATGACACAAAGGAGATGGAAAGCGAGAGATAAATGCAGAGAGGCTGATGAAAGATCGAGAGCTCAATCATGTATTAATAGATGGAGCATTGATTACAAGTGACGTCTGTTTGCTAGGTTTTCATCACTTGGAAGAATTTTTTTGTTTTTCTACCAAGGTGCCTTTTTCCAAGTTTTCACCAAGGCATTTTTTTATCTTTTTGTAATTTTTCTTTTCTTTTCTTTTTCTTTTACTTTTTTGTATTTTTTAAATTTTTTTTGTGTATACATCAAGGTGCCTATTTCCATGTTTCCACTAGGATGATCTTTTTTTTCAAGAATTTATATGCTTTCTATGATTGTTTTAGGATCATAGGTTGTTGTAAAAGATGGAGAATATCTAGTTGTAGAATCTTTTGAGATGGAGAGTGTTTATAGGCTCTTTGAGAACATTGCCTTCTAGACTAGCTAAATGATAAGCTCCAAAATGAAATGCTGGAGTAATGACAAAAGGATCCAGCCATCTAGCTTCAAATTTTCCCTTTTGTTCTATATGCGACTATTTTTTTAGGTTCTATATCAGAATGAGATGTCCAACTCAAAACTCATAGTGGTAGACCTTGTTGTAGCTTTTAGACATTCTCTTTTGGTGACCATCAGATGGTCAAATGATTCTTCTCTATGCTTATCAAGTATTTCCAACTATTGAAGTTAAGAGATTCTATAGTCTTCATTTTTAATAAGCCCATGTAATGATACCCTAAGTGGAGGTATTTTCACTTCACTATGTAAGACTATCTCAAAACCGTGGACTAGAAGGAATGGAGTAGCCCCTCTAGGCATTTTGATTCTTGTTAGATAAGCCTGTAAAGATGGATTCATCTATAAGTGTCAGTCCTTTCCTGATTTGTTAACTATTTTATGCATTATCTTAAGGATTGTATTATTAGAAGCTTATGCATGTCCTTCCCCTAATCTTAGTATATAGAAGATGAATGATGTGTTATGTGGAACTTAGTGTAGAGCTCATTAATGTCACTATTTTTGAACTATCCTTCATTATCTATAATGATTGAGGAGGGGATTTTTTATATATAGATAATGTAGTTGAGTGTGAAAATCACCACTTGTTTTATTGTTTCCTTGATGAGAGTTAAAACCACAACCCATTTAGTGAACTATTCAGTAGCTATAATAATTAATTTATATCCATTGGAGGATGAATGATATATCTGACCCACAAGATCAAAGGCCCATTGCTAAAATGGCTAGTGAGTGATCAAAGTTAACAAATATCTATATGAGCATTAATATAGTTTCCATGACGCTGATATTTCTGATACATTTTGGCAAATTTGATAACATCTTTCTCCATCATAGGCCAATAGTAGATTTCTCTAAGAATATTATTTTCCAAGGAAAGACCATTTGAGTGTGATTTAAAGATACCCTCATAATCTTCCCTAAGTTATCACATAGACTCCTCATGCTCTAAACACTTAAGAAGCATACCGTCAAGGTACATCCTAAACAATTCAATGATGATGATGAGATATTGAGAGGCATTTTGGATGAGATTACTTTTTTCATTTAGAAAAAGGGAGTCAGAGATGGTTTGGTCTTTAAGGTAAGCATATATCTAGCTATAGTAGGAACTATCAGGAGCGATCATAGTGAAAACAATCTAGGATTTAGGTGTTTCATAAGCAAGGAAAGGGAGCTCTTTGAGTAGAAATTCATAGAGAAATTGATGTTCTTCCAATTGTAGCATTTAGGGTAAAGTAGCCATAGCATCTGCTATTGTATTCTGTACATTTGGTATTTTTTGGAAGGTGATAAATATGAAGTACTTCTTTAAATTATCAATCAAGTGTTCCTATAGTAGGATTTTTCTATCATTATTTTGATATTCATTATTGACTTGATTGATCACAAGCTAAGAGTCACCATAGACATGAATTTATTCAATCTTCCATTCAATAACCAATTTGAGTGAATTAGCCAATCCTTCATGTAATGCTACATTTTTTTTTCATGGGAAGATCATTTTATAAGCTTTCTAAATATTGTAACCTTGGGGAGAAACAAAGAGTGCACTAGCACCAACACCTTCCTCCATGAAAGAGCCATCAAAGAATAATTTCTAGGGATGTTGTGTTAAGTACAAAATGGATTCATTAGGGAAATTGACCACAAGAGGTTGTGTGTCTTGCAATAGTGCCTCTACTAGTTGATATGCCAATACTTTTCCCTTGATTTCCTTTTGATCAATATATGTGATCTCAAATTATAAAAATCATCACCATTTAGAAAATCATCTAGTTAGTGTTTCTTTTCTTAGTAAGTACTTCAGAGGATCATTATTTGCTATTAGCTATGTAGAATAAGCCAAAATATAGTGTCTAAAATTTTCACAAACAAACACTACTACTAGACAAGTCTTCTTAATGATTGTGTAGTTTATCTCATAAGATACCAGAGTTCTTCTTATATAATAAATTTATCTCTCACATCCTTGATCATCATGTTGCACAAACAATTCTTACAAGGAAGTAGTGGTAGCTGATATGTAAAGCAATAGAGGTTTCCCAGGAATAGGATCCATGAGCACAAGAAGATTTTCTAGGTACTCTTTAATATGTTAATATTTTCTCACAATCCTCATCCCATTTGAATGTCACACCCTTATGTAGAGTCTTAGTGAAGGGTTGTGCCTTATCCACTAGTTTTGATATAAATCTCTCTATGGATTGTAAATTTCCTTGTAAGCTCCTCGCTTGACTAATATTTCATAGTGGTTTCATTCCCATTATTGTTTTCACCTTAGGTGGATCTACCTTAATTCATTGTGCTGAGACAATTTAACCAAGAAGATTTTTGGAAGTAATCCCAAAAGTGTAATTCTTTGGACTAATCCATAAATTAAATTATTCCATTCTTGCGAAGATCTTACCCAAATCAGTGAGATGTAAATCTCTAGTAGAAAATTTATCCAATGTATCATCTACATATTCTTCCATGTTTTTGTGCATCATATAATGAGAGATGGTCATCATTTCTTGTTGATACATTACACCATCATTTTTTAAGTATAAAGACATTACATTCCAGTACAAAATTCCCCATGCACAAGTAAATGATATATTTTCTTCGTCTTCAAGGGAGATGCATATTTGATTATATCTTGAGAATCCATCCATCAAGGAGTACATTTGGAACCTAGCAATAAGGTCCACAATCATTTATATATTTGGTAGTGGGAATTTGTCTTTAGGACAATATTTATTCAAAATATCTGAAGTATATGCATATGCATATAGATTTATAAAATTTTGAGATAGTTTCAATATTGGAGATCCAATCAACATAGTCTATGGCTCATATAAATGTATTCTTGAGTAACTTCTTGAGCTCTTCCTTAATGAATAATGCTATGTGAGGATGCATTGTTCTCATTTTTTATTTTCCTAGTTTTATGCTTGGTGCACTAGCTAAGTGATGCATACTGAGATTTGTATCCAATCCAGGCATACCATAATAGGACCATGAAAAATTGATGTTCTTCTCTTTAAAGAACTAAATAAATTGTTTCCTTTCATCTTCAGAAAAATATTGTGTGAGATGTATGATTTATGGATTCTCTGATGTACCCATGTTCACCTACTATGTAGGCTCTATAAGGTCTAATGATCATTCATGAAAATATTTAGGGAGAATATAAAGTATCTCATCCTCACGAACCTCTAAGAGTTTTTAACCATTGGATATGTCTTTTATTTTTACTATTTTTGGACTTGACACTGCCACAAAGTGGTTTTCATCATCAAATCTCTTGTTCCTTTTGTTTTTTATTTTGTGACTAAGATACTTGATATATTCCACTAACATATTACCACATGTTGCACACTGGTGGAAAGAGAAAGGGGCTCAAGAGCATGGAGATAGCATGAATGTTTTTTGTCATTGGAGAAGGATAATAGGTTTATGGGCTCAAAAATATTCCAGTCAATTAGATCAGGGTAGACAAAAAGCTAAGGAAGCAATTGGATCAAGAGAAAATACCATGATATCATCATCATCATCATTCATGGCTACTAAAGATAGATCAATAAATTTATCTTCTCTAGAGTTGTTTCAAGTACAACTTGTTGAATTATTACTATAGAAGTTACAAGAGGATTTTGGTGAATCTAACTATCTTGATTTAGTCCCAAAATGAAGATTAAGATATCCTTCAACTTCCTCCCTTTGGTGAAGAAATATCTATAAAGAGACGTCATAATCCTAGATCATGAACCAAAGTTCCCATTGGTTTTTGTGATAGAAATGTAGGAGGACTATTACCAGGAGACTATTCTTCTTTAGGAAAAGCTTAATTAGGAGGCATAATAGCCTATTATTTAGTTAGATGATTGAGATGACTAGCTATGATAAGTTGGATGATCATGATGATAAGGAAAGATAGCTACATAGATCTATGGACAAGAAAATTCAAGGTGAAGATCTATGGATTAGATCTAAATGGTTAAAGCAGAAGGAATAAGTTTCATGAAAGTTCAAGTTCCTAGGTGAAAATAAAAAGTGTTACCAAGATCTAGATTCAAGGTATAATGAATTGGATAGTTAAGATTGGTCAAAGGAAAAATTAAAAAAGGAGATTAAAAGGATAAAATTTTCTATATAAAGGATGGATTTTTATGAAAAGATGACTAGAAAATTGAATAGTTGAAGAGTCACCGACTGATGTAGTGAAGAAGGAACAAAGACATTTTGAGTCAGCTAGAAGGATTTGATGAAGTGTTTAATTGAGTGGAAAGTGAAGATTGAAGACCACACAAAGGATCTGATTAAGAAAAGATAGTTACAAATATTTAAGTAAAAATATTTATTATTTCTTACTAGCATTTTTAATAGAAAAATCTCTTAATAGAGTGGACTTAAAAGCCTTATTGTAAAATCCTTAAAAAAGGTAACATTCTAAAGAGTGTTTGAAGCCCTCTAACTAGGCCACTTGTAATAGGGTGAAGATCATAAAAAATCTGAGGTAACTCCCTTGACCGGGTCACACCTAATAGTGTACATTGTAATCTTTAACAAGATTAGCTCTTAACCAATTGTACTTTAGAATAGTATTTTCTTAGTGGGTGACAATTCTCATCGCTATTTTTCCCAAAGCTAGGTTTCCACATTAAATACTGGTTTTACATGTGATGCATGATTTGTGTGTATAATTTACTGATTGTTAAACCTTAGTTACTATTGTCGATAAATAGTAAAGTGTGTTTGACCGAGCTATTACTGAGTTAATCAGAGAAATTTTTTTTTTGGTATTTTGGATCAAGGATTACTGATTCACCTCCACTCTCCATAATCCAACAATTGGTATCAGAGCTAAGTACTCAAAAGAGATAATTTTAAAAGACTTGAGTAAAAGATGCTAAGATGTATAGGAGAGAAGTGCCTAAGTTGAACAAGGAAATTTTCTCAACATGGCAAAGAAGGATGAGATTGTATCTATCTAGGATTGAAGAATTTGCATTGAATATTCTGGGTAATGACTATACTCCACCACCTCTCAGACCTATGACAGTTGGTCAAATGAGAGAAAAGAACAAACACAACTCGGTTATGATAGAGTTTTCTTCTTCCTCACTGATGTTGAATTAAATGATGTTAAGGACTATGTTAATTCAAAAGAGATGTGGGAGAGGCTTACACTTATATATAGAGGAGATCAACATGTACAAAAGGCCAAATTTGATAGTCTCAGAGGAAATTTTGATGAAATAAGAATGAAGGATGAAGAGAACATCATGTACAATATAGCATTAGAACCAAGGAAGTTGTGAGTTCCGTGAGAGGTGCTAGTGGATCATTGACTGATGAAAAAGTGGTAAGTAAAATTATGAGTAATCTTTCTTCCAAGTATTCTATTATAGTATATGCTATTCTAGAATTGAGATATATACCGAGAAATGTTGTTACTCTTGAAGCCCTAATTGGTAAGTTGAGTGCATTTGAGATAAGTAATTATGATAATAGTCTATCGACCATTGAAACTTCATTTAAGTTATATCTAAGAATGGTAACATCAAGAAAATACAAAGAGATTCATAGTAGTTCATATGGAAATGAATATGATAATATTATGAATGAGGAAAAGGTACAAGAAGAGTTAGAGGCACTGCTAGCTAAAAGACTACCGAGAGGTATAGGAAAGTACAAAGGCCAATTACCTCTAAAATGTTTTAATTTTAATAAGATTGGTCATATTGCAAGACCCCTTCTCACTTGTCTCAATCAACACTTAGAACAATACATATCTAAAACATATGACAGAAAAATAAAAGAAATAAAAATAGATGACTAATGTAGCAATCCTCAAAATTTCTTATTAATATACAAAACAAAATTTTTAGTACAAATTGGAAAGATCCCTTTGGCTTCCCTTTAAAACATTCTCCTATCATTTTGGTCAGTAATAGACCTACCAAAAAAATACTACTCAGGGGCCTATGATTAGACTTAAGAGACCTAAAACCATCTAAAATAAAAAATCACACTCACCAAAACTCAAAACCCAGAAAAAAACTTTTGAAAAATTTTTTGGCCCAAAATTTCACCCATAAGATGCTATAACACGCCCTCTAGAAAATCACCCAAAACAAATGTAAATACCCAATGTCAAGGTTGTTTTGTTACATTTACAACCGCTAATTTTGGGCTTAAATTAGAGTGAAATGCAAATATTAAAAGCAATTTACAGTCATGCCAAAGGAATGTAACACAAAATAAATGAGTTTGAATATTATATAGAGATCCCTCCACATAGATGACCCTACATTAGATACCCATTGTAGAAATAAATGTTTCATAAGAGAAACTCATAAGCATTTATAAGTCTTATGCTTATTTTGAATCCACTTCTATGCCTTATCTTTTGCAATATGGTTTTTTAGTTTCCTCTATAATCTGATGTATTTACCATCCTTCATTTTTCCTCTCTTTCTCATTCTTTTCATGTAAGACAATTCCCACCAATATGTACTAGGACACTCTATAAAATCATAAGCTTCAAAGTCATCTTCTTCAGTAAAATAATCAAGTTTATGCATTACCTCTTTCCTTGAGACTATTGCAACTATTTGTCCACCATATTCCACTACTGCAACACGGTTTCCTTCTTCATTCATGTCTTCCCTAAAACATTATTTTTAGAAAAAAGATTCTCCTTTGGCATCCACATTATTGTTAGAAACAGATCCAACGGATTCTTCTTTCACATCATGCAAAAAACTATTAATTTCAAAATCCTCAACTTTAATGATTTTTTTTTCAAGTGGGATATCATTACTCAATCCATCCTTCACCTATCCATCTTTGTCTTCATTTATAAAATGATATTCCAATAGACTATCTATCTCAACATTCTCTCCTATATCAATATTATCACCCTTCAATAAATTAGATTCAACAATATAATCACAAAAATAATTTTTTACCTTTTTTTGCTTCTCCATTGGAGCTATCATTCTACCCTTCTAGAATGCAATCAACACTAATTCAACTTGTATGAGAAATACATAATATTCATCTGTATACTCTATAAATAACTCTTTATCTCCATTAACCAAGCATTTACCAATGTTATTACGAACTTTTTCATCATTCCTATTCAAGGTTTTAAACTTATGTCTAACTCCATCCTTTAACAACATGTATGTGTTTACATAACCATTGTGCATTACCTTCAAGTCAAAATGTCATGGGCTTCCCAATAAAATATGAGATACATTCATTGACATAACATCACATAAGACTTCATCATGGTAATCTCGTATTTTTAAATTTACTAAACATTATTCACACCAATTTTTTTTGATCCTCCTATAACCAAGAGATCTAATATGGACATGCATGCCTTCTTCTTTCTAAATGTAACTTTCTTACCATTTATTTTGACACAAGATTGTCTTTACGTCCACTATCAATAATGACATTGCATACCTTCCCCTCACTTTTGAACCTTTTCTTGAATAATTTATTTTTTTTATAGGTTTGGTATCTTCATAGAGGAGTTCTCTGAGCCTTGTCAACAATGTCTCTCCTTCTTATACATCTTTTGATTGTGTAGATTTAGTTTCCTCATTTAAATATGTGACTATATTTTCCATCATTTATTCCTTTTGTGTTTCCATGTTCTATACATTCACATTCTTTATTTCCTTCTCCTCATTTAAAATAGGCCATCTTGTAATTTCCTCTTGCAAATCCTCTACCCAATCTTCCTCTTCCTCTAAAATTTAGTTCATACGGGTATGAATCATTGTTCCTCCAATTTCTATTTCTTCCATGATCTTCATTCTTATGATTCTTTAGATTTGGTTCTTCACCCCAATCTCCATATGATTCCCCCTCTTTCTTTTCAGGGTAAAAGTACAAAGTTGTATCACACTTTATAAAAGAAAAGGTCATAACTACTTCAAATTTTTATATTAAGATATATGTTAGGAATTTTTAAATGATGTAAAATAATAAAATGTTTAATTTTTAATGTATTTTATGTTTGTAATTTATTTTTTAAAATTTAAAAATTAAAGAAATATAATTTTTTTAAAAACTAAAATTTAGTTGTTGATAAAATGTTAAAATCGGAGTTACATTGTTCACCAACCTTTATGCAGTGTTTTTCCCTTTTTTATTCAATTTTTTTTGTGTAGATAACTGGTAACTTTAGTCCATGGATATATCTCTTCACTATTTTTGTAAATGTATATTTAAATATAGAATTAAAAAATTAAATGTACTTGTACACACCTAAATTTCATTAACGATTTTAATTAAATTTAGTCATCTTACTCGCATTATTGATTAAATAATCATGAATTATTTAATTAATGAATTTCATTTCCATGGGTATGTGCAGGATCATGGCATGCCAAACTACACCCTTAAGTGGCAATGAAAATTCAGAAAATCAGGTTTAGGTAAGTTGACATAAAAATTTGAACAAATTATAAATATTATATTAAAAATATGTAAGAAGAGTATTTGTGGAAAATTGAATTTAGTTTCTAAGATATAAGGCCTTTTTTGAAAAACAATTATTCTATATGTTGAAAATTTTAAATTTCAGTGTAGTAGTACAAAAATCTCAGGAAATAAATAAGAAGTAGGTGTATGTCTGACCACCTTAAACACAATCAAATGATAATTTTTTTAAAAAAGATTCTAGATATAAGTAGTAGACTCATGTCTGGATGTGAATCATATTTTTTTGTAATTTGTTTCCAAGTAAATAATTAATTATGATTTTTCTTCTACAACTTTTCTAGAATACAAAAACTCTCATGTCTGACCACATTAAGTTAGTCTAAACTTTATCAAATTGAAAACATTTTTTTATTTTTCTTGTAGTAGGAAAATCATAAAATGTGACACATATTTTGGATTTCAAAAATGTTATATAGTTTAAAAGTTATAGCTATTTTTCAATAAGTTTATCAATCGGGACTAGAAAGATAACAAGTAGGTGTATGCCTAACCACATTGAACAAAATCAAGTGATAATATTTTTTTACAAGATTCTAAATAAAAGTATTAGACTCATGCTCGGATGTGATGCATATTTTTTTGTATTTTTTTCTAAGTAAATAATTGATTATGATTTTTCTACTACAAATTTTCTTGAATATAAAAAATCTCATGTCTGACCACCTTAACTTAGTCTAAACTTCATTAAATTGAAAGAATTATTTATTATTATTTTATTAGGTGAAGCATAGAATGTGATGTTTATTTTAGATTTCAAAAATTTTATATTGTTTGAAAGTTATAGTTTTTTTTCAAAGAGTCTATAAATCAGGACTTCTTTTTCACATCACCACTTTTTGGCATACCATGATACTACACACACCCCCTGGTTAATTAATCTAATTAATTAACTATAGTCCAATTAATATAATGGAAACCCATAACCATTTAATTAATTAAATCCCCTTAATATATTAATTTAAATTAATACATTTGTCTATTTAAATTAATTCATAAATCCCTTTTTGATTAAATAACTCCTATTTAATCAATTAGAGCACATGGCTCCTAACTTTGACCCCTAACCTAACCCATCCCAACTACCAAACCCCAAGTTCCAACTCAACCAAACCCATTCACACATACTAATCACCCTTAATTAGATAATGACCCATTATTAGCTAGTCAAAACCTCCACTCATTCTCTCTCTCCCCATCACATCCTCCTAATTCTCCCACTTGCCCTCTAATCCAAGCCTAATCACCCCTTAATCATTTGCACAATCCTAATCAAATGGATTAGAAAACCCAAGTCAACTCTCTTGTCACATCCTCACATATCCCAACCCCCAAACCTCATGTCAACCATGAATGCTCTTACACATTTCTTACACACTTCATCTCCCTCTTACACCTTTTTCCCCCATCCCTCTTCCCAAAATGGTCACATTCCTCAAGGATTTGACCTCTGCTCTCAACCTCTCTCATTGTGACACTTCTCACAATGCTATTCATTTGAGAAAGCACAATCCATGTGCTCTCTCTTCGACGCATCTTGACCATCGATTCACTCCTCATCATGCCTATAAATGGAATGCTCATCTCCTCACAAATCATCCACCTTCCAAGCATTTCTATCATGCCATTTTTAAGAGAAAAAACACAAACCATACCCTCATAATGCCAAAATCATTCTAAAAATACACCCTTTGAAGCTTGAGCATCATCCTTTGAGAAAAAATTCAAATCTTTGAACTAAATCTAAAGATCAAGAGGGCTTTTAGGAGTTCTTGCTTGTGGTTTGGATTCTTTCTTTTATTGCTTTCTTTTAATCTAATCTAAGTGTTTATCTTCTTTGTTTTGTTGAATGCTTTACTTATTTTAGTATTCCTTAACACTACATTTTAGGTTATACAATACTAAAATATATCTCTTTCCATTCGACATCATCTTTTGTCTTAACTATTCATCCAAAATATAAATAAATTATATCCTCTTGATATATATTCTTTCCTCTTGTACATCATAATTTCATTAAAATTTAAAACAAATTCTACTGTTTTTCCATGATAAGATATTTAAACCTATATTTTTGTGCTAATAACTCATGTAAAAAAATTAAAAAAAATAAAAAAATAATAATTAAAATACATAAAGGATATATTTTTAGAAAACTTCACTTATAGATCTTCAAAAGGGTATTTTTATATTTTTTGAAAAAATCAATAAAATGAGTAGTAGTTGTTGAAACATCACTTTTCTATTTTTTTATTTTTTTTGGAAATTAGATGCAAAGTTGTCCAAAATATGCATTCAATAGACACTTATAATAACAAAAGTTGAAACACATATCTAACTTAGCTAGAATGAATCTAGCTAGACCATATGTTTAACCAAAGCTAATTTTTAGTTAGAAATACTTAAATTCAATTATTCTTTTAACCTTGATCTTGGCCACTTCTCCTTTGTTTACTTTCAATCCTCTTGTCCATTATTTCCTCATCTTTAAGTGTAATTTGGTATGTATCCTCAATGGTAAAAATTCTAGTCAAAACCATTTCTTCTTGAATGTTTGGCCTTAATCAATTGATGTATCTTGCAACCTTATCCTTGATTACTTTACTATGGCCCATTCTGATAAATTATTTTTAAATGCTTCCATGTATTCCTTTATTCTTTTTCTTCCTTTCTTCAACCCTTCTATTTTCTTGAATAAATCTATCTCATAGTGTATTAAAATGAATTGCCTTTTTAGTTTCTCCACCATCTTGTCCCAGTTGTGAATTTTTTCTTTTCCTCTTCTTCTCCTTTCCATCTATATTTCCCTACACCAGGTCAAAGCATGACCATTCAATCTATTTTTAGCATATTTCACTCTATTTGGGTCTTCAACTTCCTCAAACTCAAAGTACTCTTCTATTTCATTAATCAACTAGTCTATTAAATCTTTTAGGTTTAAGCTTCCATTAAATATAGAGACCTCCATCTTTGGTATTTTTTCCCTCTTGGTTAATCATCTCAACAATGGGTCATTCAAATCTCCTCCTATACTTCCACTTACTTCGCTTTTGACTTCTCTTCTTACTTGATTGGCACTATCTGTGCTATCATCATCACTTCTTGGATTTCCTCTTCTTCCAAATCCTCTCTAAACCTCTTCTTGCAACATCTGCACTTGCCTTCTTGAGGATCTAAAATAATCATCTGGCACAAAATTTATAAATCTCCCTCTTTTTCTACTCCTACCACATGGGGCTATTCTTGCATCCATTTTCATAACACCCACAAGCTTGATCTTGGTGCAAATTGCCTCTCTCTAGCGATTCTACCTGCACACTCAAAATATTCTATCTCGGATACCAATGATACAATAATGTTAGAATTCCCCTTCTCACCTATCTCAATTGACACTGAAAACAATATACATCTAAAATATATTATAGAAAAATAAAATAAATTAATAGTTGAATAGTCTAGTAATCCTCAAAATTTCTTATTAATACACATAAAAAAAATTGCACTACAAAATGACAAGATCCCTTTAGCTTCCCTTTACAATATTATTCTTTGATTTTGGTCATTCATAGATCTACAAAAAAATACTACATACCTCCAATGATCAGACCTAGCATATTTGTAACCATCTAAAATAAAAACTCACACTCACCAAAATTCCAAGCCTAGAAAAAAAATTTCCAAATATTTTTTAGACAAAATAATTTTCCCCATTAGATTATAAGATGCCTCCTCCAAAGAATCACCCAAAAAAACCTTAAATGCCCAATGGTATGTTTTTTTACCTTACATTTAAAACTCCTTTTTTGGCTTAAATTGGAATGAAATGCAGATATTAAAATAAATTTATGGTCATGCTGAAGGAATGTAATGTAGAGTAAATTAGTTTGAAGATCTTGTAGGGATCCCTCCAAGTGGATTCCCTTATATTAGTTGATCCCTAGAATTTAAACTTTTCAAGGACTCCCTTAAATGTATCTATATCTACTATATACCTTTGTCAAGATCTTAGTCTTTATCAGTAAAAAGATTATGAAAGTCTAAAGAATTTTTTTCTAGAAAGGGATAAAATATAAATCATGTAAAAAACCTTTTAAGTTGGAGATATTTTGTAAACCCAAAAGGGTTAGAATTATTTTGGTAAGAAATATACAAATATTTAACAAATTGCTTCTTATATACTAGGGCATAATATACTCAAGGATATAAAGAATTGGGGGCCATTATCAAAATTATGTATATAAAAAATTGAAAATAATGCTTATTTTATCCAATCAAGATATCATCATGCTTTCATAACTATTACATTGTATATTTTTTATTTTATTTTTATCCCTATCCAATTCCCTATTCGAATAGGCCTCATTTTAGTACATATAGCTTCTCAATCCCAATTATGTTCAAACCAGCTTGAATTAGCCAAAAAATAGACTTATTCATTGCATTCTTGACCTCGGATCCTTGAATCTATTAAAAAAAATTAGGTTCTAAGAGGTAGGGGGAGTGGGATGAATTAATACAATTAAAAATTTAGAAACTTTATCTTAGATATTAATTAATCTAGAAAACATTTGATAAAATAAAGTAATAATACCATACAAACATGGACACCAGATTTATGTGGAAACCACATTATGGGAAATACCATGATGATAAATACACTCACTATATCCAAATATCTAATTATATTTTTTTAGGATTGAGGGCAATTAATTCATTGTCCCTACTAATTTAGGCACACTACTAAGAACACCATCAATTGTCAAGAAATAGAAAGAAAAGGATATATGTAGAAACTCACATAATCTAGTCTGATTTAGAAATATGCACCTCAATTCTTCTATTTTCACATAAAATCACCTTCATTGTTGAATCATACAATTGTTAAAAAAACCTCACTCTCACTTATACTCATTTCTTTCCCTTCCACAAAAATATATAGAGATTTGTCCATTGGAAACATTAACAAGGCCAACCATAAAAAATATAAGAAGTATCTATACAATGTCACCCACCTTGAACAAAAAAATCAATGCATTCCATACCAAGAGATAAGGAGGAATCAAATACATTAAATTAAAATTCGTTTCAAAGACAAATCCAAAAGGAAACATTTGAAAATAAATTAAAGATAGGCTATAGATTATCCCAAAAAAATCTTTATATTATGTAGCATGATTTGAAGAATGAAATACCATGGAAAGATTGTCGTAGTTGTCTTAGCACTTGACCTGACCAATATCCATATGTAAAATACCCAACTCAAGACATTACAAATAGATTTGTTAGCTAAAAGAAGACATAGATAGTGTAATAGTGCATCTGACAATAAATATACATGTATAAAGAAAGTTATCAAAATTTATCTGAACTAGAATAGCCTATGAACAATCTAACCAAGCCAACCAAAGTTCATCCCCTAAAATCACATTTTAAAGAAATAAAAGTCATTCTCTAATCTAGTTCAAACCATCATGATAGCTAGCATTACTATTGTCTAAAAAAGAATCAAATCTTTATGAAAAAATTAGTTGGGAACCTACACACATGATAAAGCATAATATATACTATTAGAGTTTTAGACGAGTCTATAAAAACCCCAGGATCAAATGAAAGACCGCGATAACTTCCACAAGAGATTGGAAAGATAATTAAACTAAGATGCAATAATGATATTATTTTTAATGGACATTGGACATAATTAAAATATACATAATAGACCTTGTTATATAGGGAAGACAATAATAGACCATGATAAGGAGTCATTAAGCCATCACTTATTCAAGGTATAATGACATGTCCACAATAGTTGGATCATCCTCTATTATGTGATGTAGTATGTGCCATATAATGAGGATGATAATGTGATATGTGCAGTAAAGGTGGATCTCACATCGAATGTAGAATTTCTACTACACCATGTGCTTAAATTAGGTACAAACTCCTAGGTGTGTCAATCAAAAACTACTATGTAATTCATTATCCTAAGTAAGATTAAGTAATGTTTAATTACAAAAACATGGTTTCTTAAGTGAAACTTAGTGGAATGCACTTAAACTCACAATGCAAGATGGGTCCCAACTATGAGGCCATGTTAGATACCCATGTACAATATGCAATGCAATGCATGAAATGCAATCTCTCATCAAATGGAGAAAAAGAGAAAACATCATGGGAAAAACACCCCTTCAAAAAGAGAGATAAAACACACACAAGATGCATGAATGGATTCAGCACTCAACACCACCAAATAACTATGTATATCATGTATATATAGAGAATTATCTTCCCATAAGAAGGATTGTAGGAGATGAGATTTCCCCCCCATATTAAGAAGCTCCAATTTTGATGAAGAGAACCTACAAATAAAAGATAATAAAATGCCTACAAGAAACATGTTTTCCCTTAGGAATAATTGAATAAATAAAATGATGAAGAAGAAAATCCATGTGCAAATGGAAGGAGGAAGAAGATACAGGTATCCATGTATGCATCTTCAAACACTGAATAAGAATATCCAAGCATAAAGATTCCATCATGTATCACGAAGATGACATGTGAAATTTGACAAACCAAGTGAAGGATAATAATCAATCATGTCAATCTTCAAACAAGGTGAAGAAGTCTCTCCAACTCCAATTTTAATGATATTATAAAATAAAAGAAAAATCCCCTCAAATATGCCTCCCAAATCTGCAATATGTGACTCAACAAACAATGTAGAAATGTCATCCAAATAGTCATCCCACACTGCAAGATCTAAATCTATATGTCATTCTACTAAATAGTAGAACTGAATTTCAAAGAAGAAGGAGGTGGAGGAGTAGAAAACTCAACACTTGTCTCAACAACACAATGATTCATGTGTCCAAAGTTCTCCTCACATTCATAATTCATGCTTGGTAAAAGGGTGGGTACATCATGAAAATCATCATCAACAACACAATGTGAAAAAATATACAAGCATGGTGCATGATAAAAAAATACCATAGCTATGACATATCTATTCTCCATGTCCCTAAGGTAGACATATCAAGACTAAACTCAAGAATTTTACCTTGTTCCCAGTTAGTAATTTGACAAATGTAAAGGAGATTAGTGGTCAAGGATGGTACACAAAGAACATCATTAAATTTCCCTTCTCGTATAGGAATAGAACCATTTCCAAAAACCTTCATGAATGTGTTGTTACTCATCAATATATTTAGAGAATTACAAGTGCAATAGAAGAAAACATATCCATAGAAGATGTCATATGATGTGATGCACCTAAATCAAGAAGTCATTTACCTTGCTCAAGATGGTTGGAAGCTATGAGTGTTTGACCTTTCCCTTGATACTTGGATGATAATGTATATGTAGAAGGAAAATCTCCCAAATGTGTAGAAAAATGAATATAATTGGATGAAGGAAACCTAATATTGATATTTTGAAGAATGTGAGTTATCTCATCAATATTCTTGTGGAAACATTTATTCTCATCGGGTATGTGCAGGATCATGGTATGCCAAAAAGTGGTGATGTGAAAAATAAGTCTTGATTGATAGACTCTTTGAAAAACAACTATAACTTTAAAATAATATAACATTTTTGAAATCTGAAATATACATCACATTCTATGCTTCACCTAATACAATAATAATAAATAATTCTTTCAATTTGATGAAGTTTAGACTAATTTAAGGTGTGTTAGGATTAACAAGGTAGAAATAACAATTACATGCAAATATAACCAATATCAAAAAACAATAAACCACACAGAAGAGAACACAAGACAAAAATATTTAACATGGTTCACCCAATCCTTGGGCTACATCCACCAACAATGAGTCCAATATTTTATTATCTAGTGATTACAACCTGATTACAATCTGTAATCCCCTTAGAGCTCAATTCAGCCACAAGTACTAAAAATGATACGTCATGAAATCCCTAACCCTAAGCCATATTATACAATATTTTTCCACTTTAGGGTTAGAATGAGTTACAATCATCTCACCCCAAAAATAGCTGAAAATATGTCAGCCTCAAAAACATTCACCTCGGGGGTAGGAGGAAAATTGTATAGTACTTTCCTAATCAGTCACCACAAGCTAACAAGGTGGTCACACATGAGAGTTTTTATATTCAGGAAAATTTGTAGCAAAAAAATCATAATTAATTATTTACATAGAAAAAGATACAAAAAAACATACATCACATCCAGAAATGAGTCTACTAATTTTATCTAGAATCTTATAAAAAAATATTATCATTTGATTTTTTTTAATGTGATCATACATACACCTACTTGTTATCTTTGTAGTCCTGATTGATAGACTTATTGAAAAATAGCTAGAACTTTCAAACTATATAACATTTTTGAAATTCAAAATATGTGTCACATTCTATGATTTTCCTACTACAAGAAAAATAAAAAGTTTTCAATTTGATAATGCATCATCTTAAAATGGAAGAACTTCCATGTTAAGAATGTTTAGCCCTCCTTAGGGGGTGTTTTGGGCCATCATGATGTTGTCCTCTATTTTTTTCCCCCTTGCCATCTTTTGTGCCTATTTAGGGCTCTGTTTGGACCTTCACGAGCACTATTTTCCTCACCTGGCACATTTTACAAGGGCCCTAAACCCCTGGGTTAAGGTTTAACTTGACCTTAACCTAGGTAAAAGTTGACCTCAACCTTGACCTAGGTCAAAGTTGACCTCATCCTTGACCCGGGTCCTCTTTTCATCAAAAAGTTTTTCGAATGTGGGGGGAAACTCAAAAGTTTATTTTCCCGCTTCTGGGTTGTCTGTTTTGGTTTCTAAAATGGTAAAATCTTAAAGTGCATTTAATCTAGATCCATTTCTATGGGTAAGGGCCCAATGGGAATTTATTTCTCATATGTCAGCCTCTCTAGGAGTTTGTGCACTAGATCTCTATAAAAGGAAGTCTTCCTCTCTCATTTTCTGCATCTCTCAACCAAGTGCATCCACAATCCATCAAGTTTTTCTCTCAAGAAAATCAAGTGAGCAAGCATTTAAGAAATCATCCATTCAAGAATTCAAGTTCTCCATTCAAGATCAAGGATTCAAGAAATCAATCCTTTGAAGGGATTTGGTTCAAGCATTCAAGATTCATCATTCAAACCCTAGATCTATCCATCATGGTGGTGTGATCTTCCTTCAAGATCCTTTGTTCATCTTCAAGATCTATTCATTCTTCCCTCAAGGTGGATTTCAAGCATGTAATCATGGAGGTTTTGATTTAAATTGTTAAGTCCAAGCTTTCATATCAACATACTTGTTTACATTTCAAATATAATTGCATATCTATTGAATATCATAGCTTCATTGTTAGATCTACTTCTACTACATGCTAGCATTCTCTATTTCAATTCCATTTTTAAGGTTGATTCCAAACCAAATTTTTACAAAGGCAAACCCCTCATCCAAACAACAAAACCCTTTTTCTTGCAGGTAGAGGTGTGAGACAATGAATATGAGTGTGGATCTAGATACCCTTTTCGCCTAACTTTCGGGAGCCATGAACATAATTTCCATCAAATTAGTATAGGTCAAGGATGACCTTGTGGGGGTAAGATTGTCCCCTGGGGTAAGATCTTACCCCTATCTTCGGTCAAGGATGACCTCACTCATAAAAGAGAAAGGATTCTGGGTTTTCTCTATTTCTTCATTTCCAGCCCAGATCTAGTTGCAGAATCCCCCGAAACTATACATAGACATCAAAAAATAGCATTTTCTAGATCTTTCCTACTTGAGGTTAATATTTGTTTTCAATCAAAATTTCAATACACACTTGTTATAATAGAATAAAAGGTTATCCTCTTTCTTCATATTCTCCATCAATTGATTCATCTATATATTGACCATCCTCTTTTGGTTAATCAATTTGGATCTTCCTTTGGGAATTTGAGGTTAAGAAGTATATCTTATATTCCCATTTTCATCATATTATCACACATCAACATTTCATTTGTAATATAATACAATTTGGTCATCTACATTTGGGTGACCACCATTTTCCAACATTACATTTTGGTGAACCCACGATAGACAACTCTTTATTTTTGGTGTTAGATGCTTTGCCTCTTTTCCTTAAGATTAACTTAGATTAGTTTTCTATTATATTTCAAAAATACAAAAAAATACAAAATTTCTTTAAATACAAAAACATTTACATTTTCATGCTTTTAGTTTTACTTTGTGTTCAAAATGTATGATTTTTGTTTTGAATACTTTGATGGGGCTTTTACTACAAAAGAGGATAGATCCCTTAATGAGGTACATGGAAGTGAGGATGAAAATTGTTTGAATGGGATCTCCATTGATCCTATTCCTATTTCATCTTCCTCTACAACCTCTTCAATTGACATTTACGATAGGTTGTGTGCATGGTTACCTTCATGCTTCACTATTTACAACATTGATGATTCTAGAATGTTATATCCTAAAAATTCTATTCTAGATATAGAGGCCTTTAAGAAAATCCTTTGTGGTAGTGATCAAGGTGTTAATCTCCTATGTGGTATCACTCATCATGTGCATTTAAATGTCAAACCTTTAACTCAAGAAGTTCAAGATTTAGGATTCACTCCTCCTGTCACTGATGTGGAACCTTCTTTCATTCCTTTACCTAGAATTCAAACTTACACTCCTCCTATAGTGGTTACATCTCTTTCATCTCCTCTTGTGAGTGTTTCACTGGTGTCTTTACCTACCTCACAGCCTTCTTACCATATTATTCCTTATACCTATTCCAAACCTCTTCCAACTATGGTTCCAATTTTTCCTCTGGTTGTGTTTTCTATTCCTGTCGCTTCCTACACTCTTCTTAATTTTCCTACTCCTAATCTAGTTCCTAATCCTATCCTTCCTAATCTAATTCCTAATATTCACATTCCCAATTCTCCATCTTCTATTCCTAGTTCTTCCAACACTTATGATGAAGTTCAAACTATGTTTCATGATGTAGATGTGCAAAGATTCTTTGAATTACCTTCCCCTTATTATTTGATCCATAATTATATTAAAGGGAAGAGAAAAGAAACTTCCCCTTTGAGATTTATTCATAATTTTACCCCTCATTCAGATATAATATATATTTTCTCTCCTCTTGTCTCTAGACTGGGGGGCAAGAGGTGTATTTCTTCTAGTCTTCTAGAATCCATTATGATTTTTTTTCTTTGAGCTTAATTGGCTATTCTTTCTCTCATTTATCTCGATGGTTTTGTATTATGATAGCTTTTTCTTCTAATCATCCATCACTCTCTTCTAGTATTCATGATATCTTTTCTAAGACATTTTTTTTTGCAAAGGTATCCCTTGCTTTCATCCCTTGGGTGCAAGGTTCTTCCATCTCTCTCTCTTTGTCTAGGGATCTGTTTTCCATAGCTTAGTGGCATTTTTTTTAATCTTGTAACATTATTTCATTATACTGACCAATGTTTTGACCATTTATATCCTATTATATGAGAGGTTGGTGTCCTAGCTCATCACCTCTTCTTTATTTTGCAAATTATGTTCTTTATAAACTCTTTCCATTTCTTTGATGATTATAGTTGTTTCCCTCAATTCAAAGATTTATCTTCCTCTTGATTGCAGGGGGCTTGATGATTGAATCTTTGTTGCCACTTGGTTTATCTTTGAAATATGATATTTTATCTAAAAGCACTCCTCTATGGTGGGGGGTCTTGTTGATAAGATCTCTTTCTTTGAGGATAATTTTTCCATGAGTGACAAATCCTTTTCATGATTATCTATATTCTTCGATGTAAGGGTCAATACTCTTCGCTAAGAATATAGTGTACATTGTTGTTAATAGTATATCTCCTTACTTTTTGAAGTGGGTATCCTCTTTCTCTTCCTTATCTTGTCTAGTGAGTAGCCACAATAAGGAGGGGGGAATATATGGGGTCTCCATTGTACTATAGTTTTTCCAATTATATGCTAAATCCTTCGAAGGTAATGCACATAAGTTGCTAAATCCCAAAGAGATGCACATTTTAAAATTTTGAATATGCTAAATCCTCTAAAGTAACACACATAACTTGCTAAATCCTGAAGAGACACACATTTTTTAATTTTCAATATGCTAAATCTATGGAAGTTAATGCACATAAGTTACTAAATCATCAAGGGACACACATTTTATATTCCATGGTGATACAAGAATGTAGATCTATGGGTATTCCAAAAGCCATCAAAAGATGCATTACAATTGCAAAGCACAGTTTTTGGGTAAACTATCAAGTTGGCCACCTATTGGGCTTTCCCTCCTTGGTGATTCACGGTAAGGTGGGCATCTTACTGGGTGAGGTAATCACTCTCTCACTTCTCTATCTTTTCTCTTTCATTCTAGTAGGACTGGATCATGAAGCTATGTTATTTATAGTGTTGCTCTTGTCTTTCTTATGTAATCATTTATGCTTTTATGATATCTTTCCAAATATGATATTAGTATAGGAGGCATTTCTTAGCAAGATTTCCTTTACTAGTTGATTTGGGATTATTTTAGTACTAGCCCCTCTTTTTGTGTCTTTTAGCTTTGTCTTTGTTTTTCTTTCTTTTTGCACCCTCATGCATGTATGTTGAGTTAGAATCCTTCGCTTGGGGGCTCGTGTCCTTAACTAAGTGTTATTCTATCTTTTTGTGAATCCACTTGGATCTTTCTTCTCCTTTATCATGAGTATGTTTGATTTCCATACTCCCGCTAAAGTGGGGGCTTAATGTATCATTTAAATAGAAGAAATTCCATGTTAAGAATATTTAGCCCTCCTTAGGAGGTGTTTTGGGCCATCATAATTCTATCCTCTATTTTCTACCCCCTTCCCATCTTCTATGCCTATTTAGGGCTTTGTTTGGGCCTCCCCGAGCACCATTTTCCTCACTTGGCACATTTTCCAGGGGTCCTAAACCCCTACGTCAAGGTCGACCTTGACCTTGACCTAGGTCAAAGTTGACCTCAACCTTGACCTAGTTCAAATTTTACCTTGACCTTGATGTAGGTTAAATTTGACCTCGACCTTGACCTCATCCTTGACCCACGTCCCCCTTTTCATTGGAAATTTTGTCGGATGTGGGGGGAAACTCAAAATTTTATTTTCTCGCTTCTGGCTCAGCTGTTTTGGTTTCTGAAATGGTAAAATCCTAAATTTAATTTAATATAGGTCCATTTCTAGGGGTAAGGGCCCAATGGGAATTTATTTCTCATATGTCATCCTCTCTAGGAGTTTGTGCCCTAGATCTCTATAAAAGGAAGCCTTCCTCTCTCAATCAAGTGCATCCAAAATCCATCAAGTTTTTATCTCAGGAAAATCAAGTGAGAAAGCATTGAAGAAATCATCCATTGAAGCATTCAAGTTCTCCATTGAAGATCAAGGATTCAAGAATTCAATCCTTTGAATGGATTTGGTTCAAGCATTCAAGATTCATCATTCAAACCCTAGATCTATCCATCATGGTGGTGTGATCTTCCTTCAAGATCCTTTGCTCATCTTCAAGATCTATTCATTCTTCCCTCAAGGTGGATTTCAAGCATGCAATCATGGAGGTTTTGATTTAAATTTATGGTTTTGGTTTACATTATTGAGTCCAAGCTTTCATATCAACATACTTGTTTACATTTCAAATACAATTTCATATCTATTGAATAACATAGCTTCATTGTTTGATCTACTTCTACTACATGCTAGCATTCTCTATTTCAATTCCATTTTTAAGGTTGATTCCAAACTAGGGTTTGAATAACACAAACCCCTCATCCAAAAAGTGAAACCCTTTTTTCTTGCAGGTAAAGGTGTGGGATGATGAATATTAGTGCAGATCTGGATACCCTTTTCACCAAACTTTCAAGAGTCCCAAACATAATTTTTGTCAGAACAGTACAGGTCAAGGATGACCTTGTGGGTATAAGATTGTACCTTGGGTTAAGATCTTACCCCTATCTTGGGTCAAGGATGACCTCACTCAGAAAAGAAAAAGGTTTATGGGTATTTTCTTTTTTTGCATTTTCATCCCAGATCTGGTTGTAGAATTCCCTGAAAATGTACACAGACATCAGAAAATAGCACTTTCCACATCTGTCCTACTTGAGGTTACTATTTTTTTTCAATTAAGATTTCAATACACACTTTCTATAATAGAATACAAGGTTATCCTCTTTCTTCATATTCTCCATCGATTGATTTATCTATGTATTGACCATCTTCTTGTGGTTAATCAATTTGGATCTTCCTTTGGGAATTTGAGATTAAGAAGTACATCTTATAATCTCATTTTCATCATATTATCACACATCAACTTTTCATTTTTAATATAATACAAATTTTTCATCTACATTTGGGTGAGCACCATTTTCCAACATTACAGATAAATTTTAGACTAAGTTAACGTGGTCAGATATGAGAGTTTTTGTATTATAGAAAAGTTGTAGAAGAAAAATCTTAATTAATTATTTACTTGGAAAAAAATCACAAAAACATATGTATCACATCTGGCACAAGCCTACTACTTATATCTAGAATCCTGTAAAAGAATATTATCATATGATTATGTTTAAGGTGGTCAGACATACACATACTTCTTATTTTTTTCCTAAAATTTTCGTACTACTACATTGAAATTTAAAATTTTCAACATATAGAATAATTGTTTTTCAAAAAAGGCCTAGTATCTTAGAAACTAAATTCAATTTTCTACAGATTCTCTTCTAACATATGTTTGATATAATATCTATAACTTGTTTGAATTTTTATGTCAACTTGCCTAAACCTAATTTTCTGAATTTTCATTGCCACTTAAGGGCCTAGTTTGGTGTACCATCATCAGGTGACCCCACAATAGTGGGTTACAATTTTTTAGACATGCTGATTTTTTTCTGAAATAACACATTTTAATAAAATGTGATTATTAAAGCCTTGAGAGGTTCCATTTGAAGGAATTAATTACAAATGGTTAGCTCAAAGCCTCTTAGATAAAAAAAAACATTGATATAACATCTATACTTCTCATTCATACCTACAATGGAGTCTCATTCGTACCTATTAACATGTTGAAAAACCATTTGACAAACCTATCTATGTAGTAAGGTACTACTGAGAAAAATATTTCCAATTATTATAATGTTAATACATATTAAGTTTATTAGGACTTTGTATTTTTTAGTTTTACTAAACATAGATATTTCACCATATGTCTACCTCTATGTTTGACGCTTATGGAAATATATTAAATGAGAGAAAAAAAATTAAAAAAATATCTATGCCCTAGCTATTTAAGTTCTCATTCTATTAAAAAAAATTTAAATGAAATTGGACAAATACACAAGAAGTTATAAGCTATGTAGTCAAGGTATGTCAAAATTACGGTTTAGTCAAATTCAAAGATTAATAAAATATGAAATAATCATGATAATATCATCAAAAAAATTACATTCCCTCCTTATGGATGTTAAAAAACTAATTTAGAAATAATCACATTGATATCTATTTTAGGAAAAAAGTTATGCTCTATGAAAATAATGTAATTCTTTGAAAATGATGTTTTCAGAAACATACTAGTTTTCATGCGAGAAAGGAAAAACTATTCAAATCAAGTCAAAAATAAAAATTAAAAATATATTTAGAATCTAGATAGAAAATCCTAAAATACTCTAATTTACTTCATCATCTAATTTCAAACACTTTAACGACAATATGCATTTGAATCTGAAATTTTTTTTTAAAATGTAGAGTTTAGTGTCCATTCAAGAAAAAAAGTGTAACAAATTATTGTGGGTTCACCCCATCCTGTACATATCCCATCATGTCCTATCTTTTAACAATATGTACATTTTTGCCTCTTTCTTCTAGATGATTCCTCTATTGAAGAGGACTTAGATTCAGAAGTACGTTGTAAAGGAGAATAATCACCTTTTTCATGAAGCTTAAGATCCTTATGTTTCTACTTTCCATTTCCATTGGAAGCCTTTGGAGTGATTTCATTCCCAACGAATGCAGAATGCTTTGAAGGCTTCAATTGACCCATGTGTGCTAAATTTTATTGTTCTCTCGTGAGTTGAGCTACAAATTCATTAAGAGAAGGAAGTTTTTATGCACTACCAAGAGTATCCATAGTAGCATAGTATGTAGAAACAAAGATTGAATATTCAAGACCTAGCTTGGAAATAATAGATAAGATCAATTGTTCATCATCTTTAGTAATGAAACAATTATAAAGCTCCAATCTAATAGAATTGAACATAGATAAAAAATCTTGAATATTATCAACATCATTAGGATTTAGACCTATGAGATCATTCTCCAATCCAAAATTTCTCATTCTACCGGGTTTACCAAAGAGTCCCTCAATGATTTTCCAAGAAATGTGATAATGTGTGCAAGATGCAATATGATATAAAAAATTAGGAGAGATAGATGATATAAGAGATACAAGGGTTTTATTCCTTTGATCAAACCATTTCCTCCTTTCTACAACACCTCTATCTTGTTCTAGATCTTGCCTGAGAATCATTCTAAGCAATTCAATACTTGACAACTAATTCAAAATAGATTATTTCCATTCATGATAGTTATATGGAATGAGGATTTTGACTTTTGAAAATTTCATTATGCAACCAAAGAATGACTAATAATAACTGATAACTCCTTCAAATCACTGATGTAAATCAGAAAACTAAAATCCAAGGATTCAAAAAGTGTATATATAGCCTCAAAACAACATATTTAGGAAAGTGATATTTTCAAGTTACAAATCACTAAAATCTGATTGTAGATCTAGAAAGTAGATGAAAAATCATGTACTTAAAAAAAAACTACCTATAAAGGTTACCATATGTGCCCAAACAAAGCTCTAGTAGTTACATAAGTTAGGAATACATAGGTAAAGTCATGAAAATCTTAAAGGGTAAAAGTACAAAGCTGTGTCACACTTTTATAAAGGAAAAGGTCAATAGCATACAAATGTTTTAACTTTAACGACATAAAAATGGCATTTATGTTTAGAATTTGGAGATGATGTAAACTAATGAAATGTGTAAAAGTGGATGAAGTTTATGCCATAATTTTTTAATTTTTTTTTGAACAAGAATTCACATAGTTTTAAAAATTTTCAAGTCCTTTTTTTACTTATTGAAAAATGAGGGTCTTGTTCCCACCAAAAAAGTATATGCAAATAATCTTTTTTTCCTTTGATTTTAAAATATGTTATAGATGAAATGTATAGCTAGTGCAAAAATGAAAAAAATTAGTTTTCAATGTATATTTTCTTCGTTATAACTACTCAAAGTCGAACATACCTGAAATCAACATTTTTCGTCTCCCACCAAATTTCCCCTATCAAATCTACACCATTCAGGAAAAAAATTACACATTCTTGAAGAGAACTCTCTCCTCTAGTGTTAAATATAAAATTTCAATTTTTTTGATAAGCTTTACTATTTTTTTCTATTTTTGAAGCAGCTTGTTCTTGAATGTTAAAATACCTACTTGTAGTATTTTGAAATTATAATATATTAGATCTAATTAAAATACTATAAAAATTATTTGATGATAATCTTGACTTTGTGCTCTAAAAAGGGGTATTTTTATATTTGTAAAAAAATATCATTAAAAAGATTAGGAGTTATTGAAATATCGCTTTTCTGAAATAATTTTATTTCTTTAGTAATTGGTATAAAACATGCATTTAATAGATATTTCCAATTGGAAAAGTTGAAGCACTTATCTAACTTAGCTAGAATGAATCTAGCTAGACCATATGTTTGACAAAAAATAATTTTAGTTAGAAATACTCAAATTTAAATGTGCTAATAAGTTATCTTGAAACATGACACAAATTTGTGCTTTTACCCTAAAATTATGATCAATAAGAATACCGAAATCCAAAACTAATGCCTCCACTAGAAACTTCAAGAAATTCTATCCCAATTAAAAAAAAATCTAAAAAAAAGGAGGTAAAATGACAAAGATATGGTCGTGTGAAGTTAGGAATAAAAACCAAAAAATTCATTGTAGAGGGGTAGAAAATTTGAGCCAGTCGATCAATTCAATGAAACCCTTGATTAAATTTTATGGTCCTATGGCTCTCACAACAAAATAGTCGATTAGCCCTATTTGACATGTTGATGGGTGGAAAATTTAGCATACAAAAAATGATGTGTAGGGATGATGACGTGTGTTGATGTGACATGTGTCATCTTTTGATTTATTTGTAGGCCACTAATTAGTGTTGTTTCCTACCAATGTGGAGACTTCTAGAGGGGTTGTTTGTTGCAAAATGGGTCTATGTGGACCTATCTTATCCTAACATGTGGTGGTAGTGCTAACATTATTTCCTTATGTGTGTAGAGAACCTTCCATGGGTGGAAGATATGACCACCCCCAGTGGTGCCACCTTTGGATGATTGGGTTCAATGGTGGGAATAGGACTTTAGTCCCACATATTTTGTGCTATTGTATTCTGCACCCTTTTTATAAAGCAATTCTACATCCATAAACAAACAATGATTATCATTGTTGAGTATGTTGTCGACAATGCCCTCTTTGACCCAGTCTAGATGAGATCCCATAGTAAAAAGCTGACAAATTTTCTAAAGAAAACATGATATATAGGGGGACAACACTTATAATTTTACCTGAAATATTGAAAATAAATTCTACAAATAATAGATGAAAAAATGCATAATTAATTTTTTTTGTTCAAATTGTACTGCACGCAAGTAGATCGGGTCGTATGGCTTGGTTTGCCAATGAATTTTTTCCTTGATTTTATATTTTTTTGAATATGGGAAAATTTATAATTGATTTTCATTGAAACAGCCTCCCAAATGGAATGGCGATACCTAAATTGAAAAATTCTACACCCACAACTTAATCAAGCCAAGATTGCAATTCTTGAGAAGAGGTTTTCACATTCTAAGAACTCTGATACCATGTTAGTATTTTAGGTGTCTCTACAACATCCCCAAGATCAAATGAAAGACCAAGATAACCTCCATAAGAGATTAGCAAGACAATTACATTAAGATGCCAGAATGATATTATTTATAATGGATATTGGACATAATTAATATACACATAATAGGCCTTGTTATATAAGAAAAGCAATAAGAGACTACAACAAGGAGTGGATAAGCTATCACTTATACAAGGTCTAATCACATATCTGCAAAAGCTAGATCATCCTTGATTATGCAATGAAGTATGTTCCATAGGATGAGGATGATAATGTGATATGTTCACTAAAGGTGATTCTCACACCTAAAGTGAAATTTCTCCTACACCATGTGCTTAAATTAGGTACAAACTCCTATGTCTCAATGATAAACTCTTATGAAATAGATTATCCTAAGCAAGATTAAGTAAATTTTAATTAGTAATATTTAATTACACCAACATATATAATAGATAGCCATAAATTATAGAGTTGTAAGTATCCATCATATTAAAGTATTCTTAAATACGATCTTCAAATAAGTCATAATCTTCATAAGACATTGTTCCTCAAATTTTCTTCATTAATCAATGTCTCAACAACCTCTATTAGTACTACAACTAATAGAATACTTCAAGAACAAAATGGGAGAATGTGATGATGATCATTGAGCTACTGAGGTTTATGTGAGATATTAGATCAATTTTTATATTGTCATTGATGTCAAATAGTTTTGGCTTTACTTATCATGATATAGTTTCAAATATCTAAAAGAGATGATGTTGGTGAAGGAAAGGAGATATTAGCATGAAGATGAGATGTATGAGTAAGTTATGAATAAGGTATTCATTTGGAAACTTATTGATGATTCTATGACAGTATGATAGTGATTTGATTGACTTACATGATTATACTAAGTATTGAAGATCAAGAGTATACAAGTTACTTTGGTTGGTATATGAAGAACTTAGTGTGCACTATGTAGGAAGAAAATGACATATCACGATATTGACAAAGTAGGAGAAATCAGGAGGAACATGTGATTGTCAAAATGAGATGTCGAGCTGGATGAATCTAAAAGAATCCAAGGATAAAAATAATGTTTGTTATGACATTATAAGGATAAAAAAAATTGAGGATGATCGGATCATGAAGATTGAAAATGGTTAAAGGCACAAGTTCTGAGGAAAGTTAAAGAGGAAAAATAAACGATGGAGATTAAGAGCCAAAATCTATGGTTGAAATGAAAATAGTTTACATATTTATATAAGGATACAAGAAAGATAGGAGAGAGAAGATTGCACGAGGGATGCAAATTGTTTTGCATACATTCGAAGCTGGTTAGACAGGTTGGAGTAAGAACCAAGGGATTTTGGAGATGAAATTAAGTAACAAAAGGAGATAACAGAGTATAATAGAGTAAGAGGAAGCAAGAGAATGAAGATATTATGATGACCATAATTATATTGAGCTTAGCATAGATTTGAATACAAGAAAAATAATTTACATTTGAATCAGGTCATACAATCTTTCTTGCTAACCATTTCTACAGTCAAAATCTCTTAACTAAGTGAGACTTAACTGTCTTTTTTCTATTGACATTCTATGAATGTTACTTTTTTTCTTGTTGACCCAAGTGAATGTATGGTCATAGAGAACTGTTAGTGATAAATCCTCTAATAAGTTCACACCTTTCAGTGTGTTTATAACCTTTAATAGGGCAGGCTCTTAACTAATCTCACTTTAGAAGAGTCAAAATATCTTGCGTTACCGGTCGTAGTGGGTTTTTCCCTTAACAAGGTTTCCATGTTAAAAATCAAGTGTTAAATGTGTATGGATGTGATGTTTTGATATTTTAATTTACACATTACAATAACTGGTTAGATCAATATATGTTAACTGCTAGTTGGTTTACATTATCTGATAGTTGGTTAATTAATTATCATGTCACACACACATTGTTACTGAGCTATTTAGTTTAATTGTTGAAGTTGATATTATACATCAGAGAGGAATTTGGGACTATAGGATAACTGAACATAACTGATTCACCCCCCTCTTAGTTATCTAACAATTGGTATTAGAGAAAGAGTACTTGAAGGAAGAAGTTTGAAGGACTTAAGTTAAAGATTGAAAGATGTATAAGAGAGAGGTACTGAACCTGAGAAAAGATAATTTCTCAACATGGCTAAGAAGGATGAAGTTGTATCTATCAAGAATTGGGGATTCTACACTATACTATTTGGAAAATAAATTCATAGCACTTATAGGTCCTTTGAATATCACATAGATGAAAGAAAGACAAGAGCATAATGCAATGAAGATTGATATTTCTTCTTCTCTATTAGATGTTGAATTTGAAGACATTAAGAAAATTGTAAAAATCCAAAAAAAATCTGGGACAAATTGAAACTAGTTCATGGTGGAGTTCAAAATGTGCTTAGGGAAAAGGAAGAAAGCTTAAGAGTAAAATTTCATGATATGAAGATGAAAGAAGGTGAAAACATAACTCAATACAACAACCAAGTCAAGTAAGTTGTGAATGCTATCCGAGGAGAAGGAGGAACTATTGATGAATAAACTATTGTAAGAAAAATTCTCAAAACATTATTGCCTTCCTATTCTATTAGAGTCTCTAAAATACATGAAATGAGAGTTGTACCTGGTAATGATATTTTCCTTGATATTTTAATTAGTAGATTGATTGCAATTGAGCTTAACTTTGATAACAACATTATAGCTAAGGTACAATATGAATTTTTGGCATGTTTAAATATTGGAAGATAAAGCAATAGACATCAAATAAGAAATGGACATCAAGTTAGAGGTTTGATGAATATATATAAGCCTAACCAAGTGATGTATAAACAATGTCAAATCAGTAAATTGTCAATGTCTATTTTCAAGAGGAAAAATTATTCATCTAATCCAATTTTGGATTTAGTTCATACTGACTTATGTGGTCCAGTAAGAATTTAGAGCTATTATGGAGATAAGTATTTTATCTTATTTGTTGATAAATTCTCTAGAAATCTTGTATGTTATGTTTCTAAAAGAAAAATCAAAAGCTTTCCAAATGTTTGAGTTGTACAAATAAAGAGTAGAGAAAGAAATTAGTAAGAAACTAAAATGATTGAGATCTGATAGAGGAGGTGAATTCATTTTTGTTGAATTTATTAACATTTGTAATGAGCACAGAATCAAGAGATAGGTATCTGCACCAAGGACACAAAAATGGAATGGAATTGTAGATGGAAGGAACATGTCAATTGTTGATTGTGCTTGAACATTGTTAATTGAAAAAGAGGATGCACAAACTTACTATAGAGAATCTATCATTACTATTGTCTTTACATTGAACTAAGTAGAATTGAAGAAAGAGTCAAACAAGACACCTTATGAGCTATGGTATGGTTATACACCTAATGTGAGATATTTCAAAATATTTGAAAGTAGATGTTACATTTTGAAAGATGATAGAAATGGAAAATTTGATTCTAAAGGAGATGAAGGAATATTTATAAGATAGTCTACTAGGAGTAAGGCATATAAATGTTTGAACAAGACTACTAACAAGATGATTGAAAGTAAAAATGTGAAAGTTGATGAGTTTGCAGAGAAAAATGATGAAGAATGAAAGAAGGAAGAAAAATAATATAGAGGATTTGTTTACATACAAATAAAGATCCTAACACTTTACCTGAGAAATAACTTGGTTTCCCCGAGCAACAACGTTTATGTTAGGAATAAGGTGTCTCAACCTTGGAAAATTCCTATTCTTATTATTTTTTTTGTAAAATATATTTCTTGCAAATAATGTAATTAAGTGTGAGTGTACATGTCTAGTTGGCATGTTGATGTGTCACTCCACTTGATGTGTCATCATCTTGAATTGTGTGTAACGAGATCATGGCTAAAATAGTTATGATGGATTCCTATGAAATGTAAGAGCTATGTCTAGAAGATTCAATGATAGGTGAAGACATGTGGCAACTGATAAAATTGAGTACCCCCTGAAAAAAAATTTTGGGTTCCTATTTTCTCAGACAATGGTAAAACCCCAATACAACTATCTTTGGAAGTTTCCCTAAAAAGGAAGTAGATGATATAAGTGTTTTTAGGGTTGCGAAGAGATGAAAAGTTAGTGTATGTTAGAAAATTTTATGCTACTATGAGTTGTCTTCAAGAGTTGAAAAAAATATTCTGAAAGAACTTGCATTGCAAGTGTATTGTAAACTATAATATTTTTTATTAATACACTATGCAGGTTTTGGAGTGCTAGGGTTTTTACTGAAAGGTTTCCCTAGGGTAAATCATTGTGTCATTCTCTATTTTTTGTATGCATGGTATATGGCTGCAATATCTTTGTTAAAGTAGTTAATGAATCTGAAATTGGAAGGATTTAAAAGAATTTGCACAATACTTTCCTTTAGAGATTAGTGTAGGAAGCTATTTCCGCACCTGAGTTTCCTTACAAGTGGTATTAGAGCCTGATCAACTTTTGATCCTAGTTGTCAGGTAGGGTTTTTTGAGCTAATCTCAAGTTGAGTGGGAGTTTTGTGCAGAGCATTCTAAATCTTATTTTCAGATTGAGATGGCAAGTTGCTTATACAGTAGAATGGAGGTGGAGAAATTTAATGCCACTAATTTCAAGTTGTGGAAACTCAAGATGGAAGACATGCTTGAAGACCATGATCTATGGGAGGCTACTTCACTTGATGTGAAACCTGCAGTGATATCTCAAGTGGACTGGGAGATCAAGAATTGGAAGGGTAAGGGTCTCATTAGACTCTATCTAGCAGATGCCATTCTTCTGAATGTTCTTGATGAGACTACTACAAATTCTTTTTCGAAACGGCTTGGGTCTATGTATCAGGCCAAATCTCTAGTGAATAATTTGTTCCTAAGAAAGAAGTTGTATTCTTTAAGAATGGAGGAAGGTGAATCTGTAACTAATCATCTCAATGCATTCAATTTATTGATAGCACAGTTGGCATCATCTGGTGCCAAGATCAAGGAGAAGGATCGGTGTATGAGTCTACTTTGTTCCTTGCTAGATTCATGGGACCATCTTGTGATGGCTCTCAAAAGTACTATAGTCACATTCCATATGGATGATGTGGTGTCTTCATGGGTATCTAAGGAGATGCGAAGAAAGACTTCGGATTCATCTAAGAAAGCCCTTGTTGTTCGTGGGAGATACAATGACAAAGGAAAGAAAAATGACAAAAAGTCAAAGAAGGGTAGATCTAAATCTCATGGGAGTTCTAAGACTCCTGGAAAGTCCAAGGAGAAATTTTGGAACTGTGATAAAACTGGGCACTTCCGGAGGGACTACAAAGAACCAAAGAAGAAGAAAAAAGGCTTACATTCATCTTCTAAAAAATCTCAAGAAGATGGAGATGCTTTTATTGCAGCTTTGGAAGCCCATGCATTTGATGATGTGTGGTTGGTAGACTCAGGTGCTTCTTTTCACGTGACCTCTCATTGAAACTGGTTCTCAAAATATGAATAGTTTGATGGTGGAAAGGTGTACTTGGGTGATGATTCTCGAATGAAGATAGTTGGATGCAGAAGGGTCACTATCAGATTTCTTGATGGACAAGTAAAGGGAATCAACAAAGTTATGCACATTTCAGGTTTGGCACAAAACCTATTATCTGTAAGTATGCTGAATGATGTAGGTATGCAGGTTGTTTTTTTGAAAGAAGGATGCAAGATGATGAGAGGATCAATAGTGCTTGTGAGGGGTACTAGGAGAGGTACCTTATTTCAACTAGATGCATGTATTCCCCTATGTAATAGTTCTTCATCCTCACCATCTGAATGAGCAGTGAAGAAGTCTGTGGTTATTGGTTCTAATGGTAGTGCAAACACTTGGGAAGGTAAGCTTCCTGCAGAAAAGACAATGTTGTGGCATATGAGATTTGGCCACATTGGTGAAAAGGGTCCCCAAACCTTAAAAAATAAAAAACTCATTAAGGGGTTAAATGATTGCAATCTTGAGTTTGACTTCTGTGAACACTATATCTATGGTAAACAAGATCGTGTTCAGTTTTACTCTAGTTCTCACAAATCTTCTAATGTTGTGGATCTTATTTATTCTAATGTATTTGGTCCTATAAAAGTTCCTTCAATCTCCAAGTCTATATTTTTTGTATCTTTCATAGATGATTATAGTAGAAGGACTTGGATTTATTTCCTTAAAAGTAAGACACAAGTCTTTAGTCGGTTCAAAGAATTTAAAGCTCTTATAGAGAATCAGAATAGTAAGAAGATTAAGTGTGTGAGAACTGACAATGGTGATGAGTTTTTCTTAGTAGAGTTTGAATAGTTCTGTAAAGAACAAGGTATCAAGAGGCATAAGACAACTCCTTATACCCCACAACAAAATGGAGATGTAGAGAGAATGAACAAGACACTGGTAGAGAAGGCTAGGAGTATGCATAGTGGAGCTGGTTTAGAACAAAGGTTTTGGGCCGAAGCTATGGCCACTGCTTGCTATCTGGTTAATAGATCTCCTACATCATCTCTTGTTGGTAAGACACCCATGGAGGTGTGGTCTGGTAATAAGCCTTCAATTAGACATCTTTGTTTTTTTGGTTGTGAAGCTTATGCACATGTTCCAAAGGAGAAAAGATCTAAGTTGGAAAACAAAGCTGTCAAATGTATTTTCATCAGATACAATGTTGGTGTGAAAGGATACAAGCTTTGGGATCCTGTGACTAGTAAGGTGTTGTATAGTAGAAATGTTATTTTTAGAGAGCTAACATCTTCTCCTATTGTGCTACAACCAGATGAAAAAGAAAAGGAAAAAGATGTTGTTCAGTTGCCTCCTACCCCTAAGAAGACTGAACAAAGAGACCATGTTGGGCCTAATGATGAGGAGAGCTCTAACAACTCTAATAGTTTAGAAGAAGAGGAAGAAAAATCTCAACATTATCCCTTGAGGAGATCCATGAGAGAAAGAAAGCAACCAAAAAGGTTTGGTTATTCTATGTTATATTCTAGTTGTGCTTTTGCTTTGATTACTAACACTGATGAGCCTAGATCTGTGAAAGAGGCTTTGGGCATGGAAGATGCAGGTTCCTAGATTGAGGCTATGGATGATGAGATGCCTTCATTGGAGAAAAAAAAAACTTCGGACCTTGTACCTTTTCCTAAAGGGAGAAAATCTATTGGTTGTAAATGGGTGTTCAAGAAGAAATTTTGTGCAGATGGCAGTGTTGAAAGGTACAAAGCTAGATTGTTTGCAAAGGGGTATTCACAGGTAGAGGGAATAGATTATGGTGAAATATTCTCTCTTGTTGAAAAGTTAACATCCATTAGATTTCTATTATCTCTTGCTACATCATATGATTTAGAGATAGAATAGATGGTTGTGAAGACAACTTTCCTTCATGGTGATTTGGAGGAAGAGATTTATATGTCACAGCCTGAGCACTACATTGTTAAAGGTAAAGAATCCTTAGTTTGTAGATTAAAGAAATCTCTATATGGTTTGAAGCAATCTCCTAAGATGTGGTACCTTAAGTTTGATGCCTTTGTGTTGTCAATTGTATTTGTAAGATCGAAATAAAAAAATTATGTTATTTCAGAGTTGAAAATGATTTCCTTCTTATTGTTCCATTATATGTTGATGATATGTTGTTGTTTGGGAAGGGTAAGGGTATGATTTCTGATTTTAAATCTCAATTGTTAGCACAGTTTGAGATGAAAGATCTTGGGGCAGTAAGGTACATCTTGGGTATGGAAATTAGTAGAGATAGGTCTAATAGAAAACTTTGGTTGAGTCAGAGTAAGTATGTGAAGTCTATGTTGGACAGGTTCAGCATGGTAGATTGTAGACCACTATGTGTTCCTATTTCTGTGGGAACAAAGTTATTGATAGATGATTGTCCAAAATCTCCTAGTGAGGTGGAGGACATGAGTAGAGTACCTTATACTAGTGCAGTTGGCTATCTTATGTATGCTACGGTTTGTACTAGACCAGACATTTCCCAAGTAGTGGGAGTCCTGAGTCAGTTTATGGCTAACCCTAGATGGGTACATTGGGATGTAGCGAGTATTCAGATATTTGAAGGGTACATCAAATTACTCCATATGTTACCATGGTAACTCTTCTAGATCTCTGCATTCAGTTTGTATTCATGGGTTTATGGATTCATATTGGGTAGGTTATATTGATAGTAGGAGATCCACCAGTGCTTATGTGTTCACTATGTTTGGTGGTGCTATCAGTTGGATGAGTAAGTGACAACCTATGGTTGCTTTTTCCACTACAAAATTTGAGTACATGGCTGCTACTCATGCTTGTAAGGAAGCCATTTGGCTTAGGATATTGTGTTATGATGTTGGTGTTGATGCAGAATAGATTACTATTTGGTGTGACAATCAGAGTGCTATTTTCCTTGTGAAGAATCCAACTTTTTATGCCAGAACAAAGCACATTGATGTGCAGTTCCGCTTTGTGAGAGATATGGTGGAAGATGGAAAGGTAAATTTAGAGAAGGTAGATACTATGAAGAATGTTGCAAATGCATTAATGAAACTAGTGGGCACTAAGAAGTTCAGATGGTGTTCAGAGTCTATGGGCATTTTGGCCTATAGTGGTTAGTTCTTATTATGTTCCTGTTGCTCTTACAAGGTGTTCGACAAGTGGGAGAATGTTAGGAATAAGGTGTCTCAACCTTGGATAATTCCTATTCTTATTATTTGTTTTGTAAAATGTATTTCTTACAAATAATGTAATTAAGTGTGAGTGTACATGTCTAGTTGGCATGTTGATGTGTCACTCCACTTGATGTGTCAGCATCTTGAATTGTGTGTAAGGAGATCATGGTTGAAATGGTTATGATGGATTCCTATGACACGTAAGAGCTATGTCTGGAAGATTCAATGACCGGGTTCCTATTTTCTTAGAGAATGGTAAAACCCTAATATGGCTATCTTTGGAAGTTTCCCTAAAAAGGAAGCGCATGATATAAGCATTTTTAGGGTTGTGAAGACATGAGAAGTTAGCGTATTGTTGGAAAATTTTATGCTGCTACGATTTGTCTTCAAGAGTTGAAAAAAATCTTATGAAAGAACTTGCATTGCAAGTGTATTGTAAACTGTAATAGTTTTGATTAATACATTGTGCAGGTTTTGGAGTGCTAGGGTTTTTACCGAATGGTTTCCCTAGGGTAAATCATTGTGTCATTCTCTATTTTCTATATGCATGGTATATGGCTTCAATATCTTTCTTAAAGTAGTTAACGAATCTGAAATTTTAAGGATTTAAAAGAATTTGCACAATACTTTCCTTTAAAGATTACTGTAGGAAGTTGTTTCCACACCTTAGTCTCCTTACAGTTTATAGACTGAGAGACAAAAAATAGTTATTGAGGAAAATGATGATCATGCACCGAGTGGAGAAAACATTGAGGAATAAAGAACTGAGCTTGTAAAATAAAAATATGTGAGAAGAAACCATCCATAGGATCATATATTTGTTGACAAAGGAGAAGGAATGATGAAAAGAAGTAAGTTGAGGAACAATACATTTTTTTTTAATGAATTTTAACCTATAACTATTAAGCATGCATAGGCAGATGATGATTGGATTAAAGAAATGAATGAAGAAATCAAGAAAATATAGAAAAACAAGACATGGACATTAGTACCAAAGCCTAAAGAAAAAATCTGATCACAGCCAAATGGATTTTTAGAAACAAATTGAATGAGAATGGAGATGTTAGAAGAAACAATGCAAGATTAGTCTACAAAGGTTATGCACAATAAGAAGGAGTTTACTATGGAGAAACTTTTACACCTATTGCTAGACTAGAATGAGTAAGAATTCTACTTGCATATGCTTCTTATAAAGGATTCAAGGTATATCAGATGGATGTCAAGTCTGTATTTTTGAATGGAATACTTGAAGAAGAGATATATGATGAACTACAACTGATTGAATAAATAAATGACTTGAAGATTAGTGATTAGAGATCCTTGAGCTATTGAAATGATATCTAAGATAATTAAATTAGTCATGATGTTGTCATTGATGTCAACTAGTTTTGACAATACTTATCATGTTAGTTGCAAACATTTAAAGATCCGTTGAAGGGAGAAAAGATGATGAACTGAGATATCTACATGGAGAAAGATGGATATGATAGATGAGGATAAGGAATACTTTGGGTAATTCATTGATGAGTCTATTGTTGGAAACAATTGTCTGAAGGAAATTGCTACTCAAATTATGTATTGTCTTTGATGTCACACAATGTCATAGTCTGCAGCAATCAGTTCCTACCGAGCTCAGTCGGTCTGCCAGACAGGAAAATTTAGTGTTTACCGAGCTCAGTCGGTCGTCAAAGGAAATTCAGTGTTTACCGAGTTCAGTCGGTCGTCAAAGGAAATTCAGTGTTTACCGAGTTCAGTTGGTCGTCAAAGGAAATTCAGTGTTTACCAAGTTTAGTCAGTTGTCAAAGGAAATTCAGTGTTTACTGAGTTCAGTCGATCGTCAAAGGAAATTCAGTGTTTACCGAGTTTAGTCAGTTATCGAAGGTAAAGGATTGTCGGTGTTTACCAAGTTCCCTCGGTCTCTGAAAGATTATAGAAAGTTATGGTCACCGAGCACTATTGGCCCTTGAAGGATTTTTTGCAAAAAGAGTTTTCTTAATTCAGCTAACTGTTATACTAAATAATGTGGATTTGATAAATCTAAAATCATATAAATAAAAGGTCAAATGTGAAAAATAAAGATATACTATACAACAGAAGATTTACAGAAGAAACGATAGAAAAGGTGTGTGCGAATTTGTGAAGGATGTTCAGATATCCTTAAGGTGTAGCAGAGATTTATTCGATCAGGAAGGATCACACATATGCAGAACAGAGATCTATAATCAGAAAGGTAGTTGCATTATTATACAGGTCATTTTTCATTGTTACCTTCTTATCATTGTAACAGTGAATTCTAAATCTCTTAACCGAGTTGGTTTAACAACCATATTGTAAATCCTCTAACAAGGTGACAATTCCATTGAATTGTTTTCAAGACCTCTTACCAAGCCACTCCTAGCAGGGTGTTTAAATCCTCTAACAAGGTCACACCTAATAGTGTGTTTTGTAACCTTTTACCGGGTTGGCTTCTAACCGGGCATCACTTCAGAAAAGTGAAAATCAGTATCTAGATACATTGGTGGTTTTTCCCATATTGAGTTTCCATGTTAAATCTTGTGTCTCTTGAGTTCTTAATTGCTATCTTAATCATACACCAGTGCTGACGAATATCTAAAAGATAATTTTTTTAACACTTTCTGCATCTTCAAAGTTACTGCAATCTATTTACCGAGTGCTAAAATAGATAACATTGTTAAGATATCCTAAGGGATCTGGAAAGAATTAATTTTGAAGTGTTTTATGGTTGACTGATTCACCCCCCCCCCTCTCAGTCACTTCATCCATATTCCATCAATTGGTATCAGAGCCTTTGGTGCTTGCAGGAAGGGTTTCAAGGACCTAAGCTAAAAATTAGGATGTCTTACAAGAGGGAAATTCCAAAGCTCAACAAAGATAACTTTTCAGCATGGCAAGGTCTCATGTGACTTCATCTAGCTTCCATTGGTGATTCAGGATGCAAATACATTGATGAAGAATACACAATTCCTAATGGCGCATTAACTGTTGAAGACATTGCAAATAAAAAGACTCACAACACCATGATGATAGACATTGCATCTACTCTCAGCTATGAAGAATTTGATGATATTAAAGAATGCACTACTGCATATGAAATGTGGATGGCACTGAAGAAAATATATGGTGGTGATGCAAATGTGAAAAGAGCCAAAGCAGAAAGCCTAAGAGGACAGTTTGACAAGATGAATATGAAGGAAGATGAAAACATTGCAAAATATGTTGAAAGAATCAAAGCAAGTGTAAGTGCAATTAGAGCTTCTAGAGGAACAATCTCAGATGAAACTGTTATAAGTAAGGTACTCAGAACATTACTCCCTATCTATGCAATAAGAGTATCAGCTATTCAAGAAAGAAGGTGTGAAACAAACCACAATATAACTTTGGATGCTTTAGTTGGAAGATTGACAACCTTTGAATTAGACAACTATGACAACTATGTTCCTAGTTCCAAAAATATTGAATCAGCATTTGAGGCCAAGGTTTCACTAAAGAAGAACAAGAAAATTAAAGAAGTTCAGTCAGAAAGTGAAGAAGTATCAAAACAAAGTTCTGACAGTGATCTTGAAATTGTAGAAGCATTACTTGCAAAGAAGTACTCTAGAGGGAAAGGTAAATATAAAGGTAAAACTCCTTTAATCTATTTTTCATGTGAAGAAATTGGACATATTGCAGCTAGGTGCCCAAACAAGCAAGTCAAGGAAGAGAAGAGAAGTCACAAGTACTATGGCAAAAAGAATTTCAAATCATTCAAGGATAAAGGTAAGAAAACATGTTTTATGGCTAAAGATTCTGATGATAGTGAAGAAGAAATTGTCTTTATTGCTATAAAAGATGAATCTGATGATGATGAAGAGAAGATGGCACTTATTTCTCATATAAGAAAGATGATATATGGATAATAGATATTGGATGTTCACACCACATGACTGGTGACAAGACAAAATTTGAATATCTAGAAGACTGTGATAGTGGTAATGTAAGATTTGGAAACAATGAACCTTGTTGTATAAAAGGAAAAGGAAGAATCTCATTAACCAAAGAACTCATATGTGATAATGCTTATTGGGTTGAAGGACTAAAACATAATCTTCTAAGTGTAGCATAGTTAATCAACACTGGTTTCAAGTTTGAATTCATGAATGGTCAAGCAAGACTGCTGGATGAAAAAGGAAAACTCATTGGATCAGGCAAACAAAGAAAAGGTAACTTATTTTATCTTGATCTCAGTGAATATTCATGCTTTATTGCTCAAATAGAAGAAAGTTGGCTATGGCACAAAAGGTTATGTCATGTGAATTTTGATAACATGATAAAAATAAGCAAATTCAAGAAGGTTAGAGGCATTCCTACTTTGAAGAAACCTGATACTGGTCTATGTAAGAATTGTCAGATTGGCAAAATGAGTAAAACTAGTTTCAAGAGTAAGAACTATCAGTCTAAAGAAATTTTGGAAATTGTGCATACTGATTTATGTGGACCTATTGGAATACAAAGCTATAGTGGAGATAAATTCTTTATTCTTTTCATTGATGATTATTCTAGAATGATGATTGTCATGTATTTAAGAGAAAAATCAGAAGCATTTGAAAATTTCAAATGGTACTTAGCAAGAGTGGAAAAGGAAATAGGGAAAAGATTGAAATGCTTAAGATCAGACAGAGGTGGTGAATTCATCTCCCATGATTTTAACAACTTTTGCATTGAAAGAGGAATCAAAAGACAGGTATCAACTCCTAGAACTGCTGAGCAGAATGGAATAGTAGAAAGAAGAAATAGATCTATTATGGATTGTGCAAGGACTCTAATGATAGAAAAGAACATTGCTATAAAGTACTGGAAGGAAGTTATCAGCACTGCAGTTCATACCTTGAACCGAGTACAATTGAAGAAAGACACATTCAAAACTCCTTATGAATTATGGTATGGCTATAAACCCAATGTAAGTTACATGAAAATATTTGGTAGCAAGTGTTATATCTTAAAAGAATCCAGAAGAAATAAATTTGATGTGAAAAGTGATGAAGGAATATTCCTAGGATATTCTAGCAAAAGCAAGGCATACAAATGTCTGAACTTATCTACTCACAAAGTCATAGAAAGTATACATGTAAAATTTGATGAGTTTGCAGAAAAGACTGAAGAAGAAAGCAAAAGGGAACCTGGGAACTACAGAAGATTCATTTACATTGAACCTGAAACATTGGCAGACACAACTATCAATAAGGAAACTATATCTACCGAGCCGAGCACAGTTACCGAGTCACAAACCGAGTCACAGGAAGAAATTCAAACCGAGTCACAGGAAGAAATTCAGACCGAGTCTCAGCCTGAAGTTACCGAGTAAATATCTACCGAGCCTGAGCAACCTAAAGAAGAGATCCTAGAAGACAACAGCATGAATCATTCAAAAGGCAATGAACCTATACTAGCCAAATATGTCAGAAGACATCATACACCAGATCAAATTATTGGAAACAAATCAGATGGTACTATGACAAGAAGCAAGCTAAAATGTACATGTCTACTTACTGACTTTGAACCTAAAGATAAGAATGTAATTGGAACAAAATGGGTATTCAGGAATAAGCTGAATGAAGATGGTCAAGTATCTAGAAACAAAGCTAGACTGGTATGTAAAGGTTATTCTCAAGAAGAAGGTATAGATTATGGAGAAACTTTTTCTCCTGTTGCAAGATTAGAAGGTGTAAGAACTCTACTTGCTTATGCAGCACACAAAGGATTTAAGGTATATCAGATGGATATAAAATCTGCATTTCTTAATGGAATTCTTGATGAAGAGTTCTACATTGAACAACCTGAAGGTTTTGTTGATCCAGATAAAAAGGACATGGTCTGCAGGTTACACAAAGCATTGTATGGTTTGAAACAAGCTCCTAGAGCATGGTATGAAAGACTCCATAACTATTTGATTCAGATTAATTTCAAAAGAGCCAATGATAACAGCAATCTGTATATTAAAGAAGGACCGGATGACAAAATTGTATTGGCAGAAATATTTGTAGATGATACTATATTTACAGGAAATGAGGATCAGTGCAAAGAATTTTCAGAGCAAATGAACAAAGAATTTGAAATGTCTATGTTTGGTTTAATAAAATTCTTTGTTGGTCTTCACATTCAGCAAAGCAAGAATGGTATATACATTACTCAATCTAAATACATTAAGGAAATACTTAAGAAGTTTGGTATGGAAGATTCAAAACCAGTTGGTACACCCATGTGTACTGGACTGAAACTTACCAAAAATGATGATTCAAAAGAAGTTGATCAGACCCTATACCGATCTATGATTGGAAAATTGCAGTATGTAGTACATACAAGACCTGATATTGCCTTAGCAGTCTGTATAGTAGCTAGATTCTCAGCAAAACCTAAGGAAAATCATATGATGGCAATCAAAAGAATCTTAAGATACTTAAGAGGAACTGAAGAATATGGTTTGTGGTATAAATTTGGAGGCAATCTAGACTTAAAAGTGTTTACTGATGCTGATTGGGTAGGAAACATTGATGATAGAAAAAGCACAAGTGGTGGAGCATTTTTTCTTGGAAAAAGACTGGTATCCTGGACTAGTAAAAAGTAAAATTGCACATCTCAATCCACAACTGAAGCAGAATATGTTGCTGCTGCAGTAAACTGTTCAAATATTGTTTGGTTTAAACAATTATTAGAAGGTATGAAGGTTGAAATCAAAGAACCAGTTGTTATATTTTGTGACAATACCAGTGCAATAAACATTTCGAAGAATCCAGTGATGCATTCCAAAACCAAGCACATTGCTATTAAATATCACTTTTTCAGAGAATTGGTACAGGACAAGGAAATCAGATTAGAATATATTCATACAAAAGAACAGATAGCAGACATTTTTACCAAACCATTACCTAAGGATGCATTTGTGTATCTAAGAGGTAAGTTAGGGGTCATTCCCCTATCCGAGGCTCACTAAATACAGTTTTAGTGATGCATCAACCAGAACATGATTGAAAATCAACCAGTTGATGCAGCATATTCAAGGAATCATTGCATATGAATCAGTACTTGAGGTACATTAATTTACACCGGTAATATGTGAATTGTATTTGGCATGTGTTTTCAAAGAGGGAGTGTTTGCTATGTCTTTTCTATTACTTCAAGAAATTTTTAATAGTCAGAAGGAAGAATTTTCAGGATAAAGGAAGTTTGCTGACAGAGGGAGATTTGAATCTGAACCAAGCTAACTCTTTCAAATTTCTTATGCTATGACATATTGTGTTGCCATCAATGCCAAAGAGGGAGATTGTTGGAAACAATTATCTGAAGGAAATTGCTACTCAAATTATGTATTATCTGTGATGTCACACAATGTCATAGTCCGCAGCAATCAGTTCCTACCGAGCTCAGTCAGTCTGCGAGACAGGAAAATTCAGTGTTTACCGAGCTCAATCGGTCGTCAAAGGAAATTCAGTGTTTACTGAGTTCAGTCGGTCGTCAAAGGAAATTCAGTGTTTACTGAGTTTAGTCGGTCGTCAAAGGAAATTCAGTGTTTACCGAGTTTAGTCAGTCGTCAAAGGAAATTCAATGTTTACCGAGTTCAGTCGGTCATCAAAGGAAATTCAGTGTTTACTGAGTTCAGTCAGTTATCGAAGGTAAAGGATTGTCGGTGTTTACTGAGTTCCCTCGGTCTCCGAAAGATTATAGAAAGTTATGGTCACCGAGCACTGTCGGCCCTTGAAGGATTTTTTGCAAAAAGAGTTTTCTTAATTCAGTCGACTGTTATACTAAATAATGTCGATTTGACAAATCTAAAATCATATAAATAAAAGGTCAAATGTGAAAAATAAAGATATACTATACAACAAAAGATTTACAGAAGAAAAGATAGAAAAGGTGTGTGCAAATTTGTGAAGGATGTTCAGATATCCTTAAGGTGCAGCAGAGATTTATTTGATCAGGAAGGATCACACATATGCAGAATAGAGATCTGTAATTAGCAAGGCAGTTGCATTATTATACAGGTCATTTTTCATTGTTACCTTCTTATCATTGTAACAGTGAATTCTAAATCTCTTAACTGAGTTGGTTTAACAACCATTATGTAAATCCTCTAACAAGGTGACAATTCCATTGAATTGTTTTCAAGACCTCTTACTAGGACACTCCTAGCAGGGTGTTTAAATCCTCTAACAAGGTCACACCTAACAGTGTGTTTTGTAACCTTTTACCGGGTTGGCTTCTAACTGGGCATCACTTCAGAAAAGTGAAAATCAGTATCTAGATACATTGGTGGTTTTTCCCATATTGGGTTTCCATGTTAAATCTTGTGTCTCTTGAGTTCTTAATTGCTATCTTAATCATACACCAGTGCTGATGAATATCTAAAAGATAATTTTGTTAATACTTTCTGCATCTTCAAAGTTACTGCAATCTATTTACCGAGTGCTAAAATAGATAACATTGTTAAGATATCCTAAGGGATCTGGAAAGAATTAATTGTGAAGTGTTTTATGGTTGACTGATTCACCCCCCCCTCTTAGTCACTTCATCCATATTCCATCATCTATGACTTCATATTTTTGAGTTGATTATGTTGCATTAATCTATTATGAAGAATGAAGCAAAATTGTACAATATAAATGAAGACTTTTGTATACACTGAGTCAGTATAGTGTATACCACACTATTACCGAGTGAAAGTAAGTTGAGGAAGTAAATTAAATTATTGATCTGAGGATTTGTATGGGATTAGAATAGATATGAACATCTACAATTGAGTTGTATAGGAATCAAATCATTATTGTTTCAGTTTAACCATTGATTCAGAAAATCTCCTAACCGAGTGGACTTAACCATCTTATGTTATGTCCTATATCATTCAAGGAATGTACATTATTATCCTATTAACCCCATAGTGAAAGCTGGTAAAAGTTAACTATTAGTCTTAAATACTCTAACAATTTCACACCTAACAGTGTTTATTGTAACCTTTAACAGGGTTGGCTCTTCACCAAGCTCACTTCAAAAGACTGAAATTATTTTTGGTTACCGGTCCTAGGTAGTTTTTCCCTTTGCAGGGTTTCCACATTAAATCATTGTGTGATGTGTTATCTTCATGATGATTATTTTATTATCATACTTTACATACTTCATATTTGATTTGGTCAGCAATTACAGTGAGTTAATTAATTGGTAATCAGTAAAGGCACAGACAGTATAATAATTTTATGTTACCGAGCTGCAGAATTTGTTGAAATTGTTTTGTAAGTTACATCTTTGTATTTGGATCTGTAGGATAAATGATCTAACTAATTCACCCCCCTCTCAATTATTCTAACAATTGGTATCAGAGCTCATTGGTTGCTTTCACAGAAGTTTTAAGTACTTAAGCAGAAAGATTACAAGATGTATAAGAGTGAAGTGTTGAAGCTGAACAAAAACAACTTTACTACATGGAAAATTTGGACGAGACTTCACATATCTAGAATTGGATAATCTTCTATACCTTTACAGTATAATGGCTACTTACAACCACTGACATGACCTTTGACTCTTGATCAGTTAAGAGACTGACATGAACATAACATTACTATGACAGAGATAGTTATTTCTCTTACTGATGTTGAATTTGAGGATGTCAAGGCTTGAACTACTTCAAAGGAAATGTGGGATAAACTTTATCTAGTACATGGTGGTGATGAAAATGTGATGAGAGCCAAAGTTGAAAGCTTGAGAGGTAGATTTGATGATATGAAAATTAAGGAAGGAGAAAACATAGTATAGTACACAAATCGAATTAAAGAGGTAGTTAATGATATTCATGGAGCTGGTGGTATAATTGAGGAGGATATTATGGTAAGTAAAATTTTGAGAACACTTTTACCTATCTATGCAATCAAAATATCTACTATTCATGAAATGAGGACTACATTTAATAGCACTCTTACTCTTGATAGTTTGATTGGAAAGTTAACTACTTTTGAGCTAAAAAATTATGACAATGGTGTTGCACCATCTATTGAGTCTTCTTTTCTGTCTTCTCTTAAGATTGGTAAATATAGTAATAAGAAAAATATAATGAATGCAAGTGATAGCAATACTGATGATGAGCTTAATGAACTTGAAGCACTCATGGCCAGAAGACTGCAAAAGTACAAGGGAGGTATAAGAGAAAATTAACTAAAGCTTGTTTTAATTGTAAATAAGTTGGCTATATTGCTGGTAGATGCCTGAATAAGAAAGAAGATGAGAAAGAAAAAGATAGATCCAGAGGTGGAGGTTATGGTAGACAAAATAATAGAGACAACCAATACTATAATAGAGACAATTGAGACTACAACGATCAAGATAAAAAGGTATGTTAAATTGCTAAAGAAGATGACACCAACACCGATACAAATGATGATATTGAGGTGATGTTTTTTGTAATGAAAGATGATTCGGAAGAGGAGGAAAGGTATGTAGAAACAACACTTATTTCTAAAGTTAGTAAAAATGATACTTAGATCATTGATAGTGTTTGTACACATCACATGACTAGTGATGAAGATAAGTTTGATCATCTTGAGCATTATAATGAAGGATTAGTAAAAATGGGTAATGACACACCTTGTATGGTTAAAGGAAAATGATCTTTATTGAGAGATGATAGAATTAGATGTGATAATGCTTATTGGGTAAAAGGACTGAATTAGAATTTTCTCATTGTAGCAAAACTTAACAACTCAGGTCACCAAGTGGCATTTGAAAGAAAGAAGGTGAGAATCTATGATGAAAGTGGAAAGCTTGTCAAAATAAGAGGAAAATCAAAAGGCAACTTATTTTATCTTGACAATGCTGAGACTTCTTGTTTACTGGTGAAAAATGAAGATGTATGGTATGAAAGGTTGCATACTTATCTTTTAAGTATTGGTTTTGTAAGAACTAGTGAAAACAACAATTTGTACATGAAAGGGGGATCTGATGATACTATTTTGATTGTTGAAATATTTTTTGATGATATAATCTTTGGAGGAAAAAATTAGATTTGTAAAGCTTTTGCTGATGAGATGAGAAAGGAATTTGAAATGTCAATGTTTGGAGAGATTAAATTCTTTCTAGGCTTGCACGTTATTTAGAAAAATGATGTAATTTTCATCACACAATCAAAGTACATTAAGGAGGTATTGAGAACATTTGGAATGGAAGATGCTAAACCATTGGGAACACTGATGGTTACTCACTGCAAATTGACAAAAGATGATGAATCTACAGAGGTAAATCAAACACTATACTGATCTACGATTGGTAAACTGATGTATGTAGTACACAGTAGGGCTGATATTGCACATGCAGTGGGGATTGCGACAAGATTTTATACCAATCCTAAAGATTCACATATGGTTGTTGTAAAGACAATCTTGAGATACTTAAAGAAAATAGAGGATTATGGTTTATGGTACTCTAAGGAAGGAAAATTTGAACTGAGAGTTTACACCGACATAGATTGGGCTGGAAATATAGATGACAGAAAGAGCACAACCGGTGGAGAATTTTTTTTTGGAGAAAGGCTTGTAACTTGGACAAGTAAGAAACAACCTTGTATTTCTCAATCTACTTCTGAAGAAGAGTATGTTTCTACTGCTACAAATTGTTCAAACATTGCTTATATCAAACAAGTGTTGGAATGGATGAATGAGGTAATTACTGAACTAGTAATTATATATTGTGACAACACTAGTGCTATAAATATTTCTAAGAATCCTATGATGCAATTAAAGACAAAGCATATATCAATTAAGTATCACTAATTAAGAGAAAAAGTATAGGAGAAGCAAGTAAAACTGGAGTATGTTACATCAAAGGAGAAACTTGTTGATATTTTTACCAAGCCTCTACCGAAGGAAACTTTTGAATATTTGAGGACTAGACTTTGGGTTTGTCTCCTATCTACTAGTCACTAATGTGATCTCGAGGTTGCATCAACCTATAATTATCAAAAGAGCATTCATGTTGATACAACATAGATCACACTTTGGATTTTGTCTAAGGTTGTGAAAGAATGGAGGAGCTAGAACATAAATTTTGGTTATCTGTACACTAAAGGTACCTGATATGTACTAAACAATAGAGAATTACTTGGCTATTATGGAGCTATATGTTGTATGTTTTATGTTTTTCTTTGGCATTGTTGTCAAAGGGAGAGATAAATAGTGGAGAGATAAACAAAGAATGAATCAATTTCTAAGAACACAGAGATAGGGAGAGATAATCAGAAAGACTTGAACATTTGTTGATAAGAACAAAAGGAATCTAAGAGCTGAAAAGATCTACATTTGAGGGAGAGTCTTTTCTTGTAATGCTTTTATTTTTCATAGTGATTAAACATATTAAATTTTATCTTATCGAGCTACAACATTTACTTACATAGTTGTAGAATACACGTTTGGTATGTGTATGTCATATTTCATATTTCTTGTGTTTCCATCAATGCCAAAGGGAGAGATTGATGAATTGTAACTGATTGAATACTTGAATGAATTGAAGATCAGTGATTAGAGATCATCGAGCTACTGAAATGATATGTAAGATAATTAAATCAATCATTATGATCTCATTGATGTCAACTAGTTTTGACAATACTTATCATGTTAGTTGCAAACATCTAAACATCTATTGAAGGGAGAAAAGATGAATAACTAAGAAATCTAAATGGAGAAAGATAGATATGACAGATGAGGATAAGGAATACTTTGGGTAACTCATTGATGAGTCTATGACTTCATACTATTGAGTTGATTATGTTACATTAATCTATTATGAAGAAGGAAGAAAAATTGTACAAGATAATGTGGTCGGTAAATGAAGACTTCTATATACACCGAGTCAGTGTTGTGTATACCGAGTGATAGTTTTAATAGAGCTAGTATTCACTAAAACATTTATTTGTTAACTTAGTATCAATGAAAGTATTAAACGCTTAGTTTAGCTGATAGAAAATGATGAGATGGAAATTGTTATGATTTCAAGTTTAAGGATAAAGTTTTTTATGAGATCCACGACTGAAAAAATTCAGAGAAGATCTAAAGGATGAAATTGAAATGTGTTATCGACACATTTGTCGAGGAAGGTTTAAGAGGTAAAATCAACAAAGAATATTAAGTGGAAAAATCTAATGGTTGATATGAAAATGGTTATATATCTATATAATATATATGAGTTTCTTTATTCAAACATGCCTAAAGATAGAAGACTACAGATATTTCATGTGAATATTTTTTCATGCATGCTTGATTAGACTGGTTGAAGGAGAACCAGACTGCAGAAGATTAACGAGCGTTAGAGAACTATTACCGAGTGAAAGTAAGTTGAGGAAGCGAATTGAATTATTGATTAGAGGATTTGTATGGGGTTAGAATAGATCTAAACATATGCAATTGAGTTTTATAGGAATCAGATCATTACTATTTCAATTTAAACATTGATTCAGAAAATCTCCTAACTGAGTGGACTTAACCATCTTATGTTATGCCCTATTTCATTCAAGGAATGTACATTGTTATCTTATAGACCCCATAGTGAATGTTGGTCAAAAGTTAACTATTAGTCTTAAATCCTCTAACAAGGTCACACCTAATAGTGTGTATTGTAACCTTTAATAGGGTTGGTTCTTCACCGAGTTCACTATTACCAGTCCTAGGTGGTTTTTCCCTTTGCAGGGTTTCCACATTAAATCATTGCACGTTATGTGTTATCTATGATGATTGTTTTATTATCATACTTTACATACTGCATATTTTATTTGGTTGGTAATTACAGTAATTTAATTAATGGGTAATCGGTAAAGGCATAGATAGTATAATAATTTATGTTACTGAGCTACAGAATTTGTTAAAATTATTTTTTAAGTTACAACTTTGTATTTGCGACTATAGGATAACTGGTCTAACTGATTTAGCCCCCCTTATCAATTATTCTAGCAATATACATTGAACAACCTAATGGTTTTATAGATCCAACTTAGAAGATCATGGTTTGTAAGATGCACAAGGCACTTTATGGACTGAAACAAGCACCGAGAACATGGTATGAAATATTTCACTCTTATTTAATAAGGATTGGATTTGTTAGAACAAGTGATAACAGTAATCTATATTTGACAGGTGAATCTGATGATAAAATCATTATTGCTAAAATATTTGTTGATGATATCTTATTTGGAGCTCATGATACTTTATGTATATCTTTTGCTGATGAAATGAGAAAGGAGTTCAAAATTTCAATTTTTAGAGACATCAAATTCTTTATTGGTTTACAAATGCAACAACTTAATGAAGGTATCTACATCACACAGTCAAAATACATTAAAGAAATATTGAAGACATTTGGTATAGAGGACTCAAATCTAGTTGGTACACCTATGGTAACTAGATGCATGATAACCAAGGATGAAAAGTAAATAGAGATAAATCAAACCTTATACAGATCTTTGATTGGAATAGTAATGTGTGTTGTGCATAGTAGAACAAATATTGCACATACTATTGGAATTGTAGCTAGATTTTATACAAATCCTAAAGAGACACATATGACTATTGTAAAAATAATCTTGAGATATCTGAATACTATTGAGAACTATGGACTATGGTATAAGAAAGAAGGAAATTTTGAACTTGAAGTCTGTACAGATGCTGATTGGGAAGGAAATATTAATGATAGAAAAAGAACTACTAGAGGAGCTTCCTTTTAAGGTGAAAGATTAGTAACATGGATAAGCAAGAAACAAAGTTGCATTTCTCAGTCCATAGATGAAGATGAATATGTATTTGTTGCTATCAAATTCTCTAATATTGCATACATAAAGTAATTATTTGAAGGTATGAATGAAGAAGTAATAGATCTAGTGACAATATATTGTGACAACACAAGTGTTATCAACATTTCAAAAAATCTAATGATGCATGCAAAGACAAAGTACATATCCATTAAATATCATTACCTAAGGGAGAAATTTTAGGAGAAACAAGTCAAATTGGAATATGTGATGTTAGAAGAAAAACTTGTAGATATATTCATAAAACCCTTACCGAAGGATACATTTTAGTACTTGAAAAGTAGACTAGGGGTCCATCCCATATCTAACAGTTACTAAGGTGACATAAGGCTACATCAACTTATTCTTTATTAGAAGATCTAATTATGTTGATGCAAGATGTTTAATCTTTGGGATTCCTAAGGATGTGAAGAATGTGGAAGAAAAGATGAAACAAAGAATATATGTACATGCAAGGTATAATAATTTGTAAAGGAACAAAAAATATATGTATTTGGCTAATGAAGAGCTTATTTTTGGCATTGTTATCAAATGGAGAGATGATTGTGCATGAAATATTTAGTTAGGAAAGAATCTAACCGAAAGGGAAAAAATATGTATTGAACAAAAAAGAAGAAAAATAGTCATACCATAAAGAGAAATACTACTGGAAAGACATCTATTGTGTAGTGATTAAACATATTAAAAATATAAGCTAAGGGAGAGCTAACCAGGTCAAAACATAAAAAACTAGTAGTAAACACTGAAGATTTGAATGGTATTTAATGGTATATTTCATATTGTGTTTCCATAAATGAAAAAGGGAGAGATTGTTAGTACTATAACTGATATTATACTTGGAGAACAAAAATGGTAGAATGTGATGATGATCACTAAGCTACTGAGGTATAAGTGAGACATTAGATTAGTTGTTATATTGTCATTTATGCAAACTAGTTTTGACTTTACTTATCATGATAGTTGCAAACATTTGAAAGAGATGATGTTGGTGAAGGAAAGGATATTTTCTAGTAGGAAGATGAGATTTATGAGTAAGTTATGAATAAGATATTCATTGGAAAAATTATTGATGAGTCTATGATAGTATGATAGTGATTTGATGGACTTACATGATTCTTCTAAGTGTTAAAGATCAAGAGCATACAAGTTACTTTGGTCAATATATGAAGAACTTAGTGTACACTGACCATATGTAGCATACACCTTGTGTGGTATTAACCAAGAAGGAAGAAACTGACATATCATGGTATTGACCAAGAAGGAGATATAAGGAGGAACATGTGATTGCCGACATGAGATGATGAACTGGATGAATCAAAAGGTTCTAATGATAAACATAACATTTCTTACGATGATCTACGAGGCACAAGTTCTGAGGAAGGTTAAAGAGGTAAAATCAATGATGGATATTAAGAGGCAAAATCTATGGCTGAAATGAAAATAGTTTACATGTCTATATAAGGAGAAATGAAAGAGAGGAGAGAGAGAATATCACATGAGGGATGAAAATTTCTAGTGCATGCATGTGAAGCTAGTCAAACATGTTAGAGTAAGAACCTAGTGATTCTACAAACCAAACCAAGTAACAAAAGGAGACAACCAAGCATAACAGAGTAAGAGGAAGAAGGAGAATGAATAGATTATGATGGCCAAAATAATATTGAGCTTAGCATAGATTTGAATATGAGAAACATAATTTGCATTTTAATTAGGTCATACATTGTTTCTTTCTAACCATTGTTATAGTCAAAATATCTTAACCAAGTGAGACTTAACCATCTTCTATCTATTGACATTCTATGAATGTTACTTGTTATCTTGTTGAACCAAGTGAATATATGGTCGAAGATAACTGTTAGTGATAAATCCTCTAACAAGGTCAAAACTTACAGTGTGTTGGTAACCTTTAACAGGGTAGGTTGTTAACCGAGCTCACTTTAGAAGAGTGGAAATATTTTGGGCTACCAGTCCTAGGTGGTTTTTCCCTTAACAAAGTTTCCACGTTAAAAATCAAGTGTTAAATGTGTATGGATGTTATGATTTGATATTTTACTTTACACATTGTAGTAACTAGTTAGATTTGTATATGTTAACTAGTAGTTGTTTTACATTATCTCATATTCAGTTAATTAATCAACAAGTCACACACAAGTTATTACCGAGCTATTTAATTTATTTTTTCAAGTTGATATTATACAATAGAGAGGAATTTGGGACTGTAGGATAATTGAACATAACTTATTGACCGCCCCCTCTCAGCTATCTAAAAACCTTTTAAAATCTTCTTCACCAATTAATTTCACAAAAACCTCTTCAAATCTTCTTAATCAATCAATATCTTGACAAGCTCTTCTTAATATTTACTTCCTTCCATATTATAAAGAATATTCATTCTATTCTTAGTAAGCTAATTTTATTTCCATACTAGAAGATGACATCAATGAAAATATAAATTATAATGCTAAAAATTTTACCCTTTTATATTGATCGAAATGCCAAGGAAAATAGAGACAAATTATATTTTTGAATATCCTTCACCCCCTTTGAAATCAAGGAAAAAGGATGCAATACCTATTCCTTTGTTATTATGATTCAAATAATAGCCATTATGTTGATGCAGAAGCATCTCGGGTCCTTGGCAATCCTATGTCCGCAAAAACAATTTGGAGTTTGTCTATGTTGCTCAGTTTCTACTTTAACCAAGTTGGTCAGTAGTTGGTTGGTTTCCTTTGGTTACCAAATGTGGTCATTTATCTACTGGCCAGTCAGTTATTTCACTACCGCTCGACATTGCCTATCTACTTCTCAGTTATCTTTCTCACCGACTGGTTTAGTTTTACTTTTTGTTGTGGCCGACTTGTGCATTTATATTGGATCATGGATTTAATGTTGGAATCCATCATTGGGAAGTGTGTGCTCCTAGATCTGACCATTCCTTACATTGATTATGGATCTAAAGGCCAACTCATTTTGGTAGCTTCTTGTATAAATGTAGTTGTTGGTTTAGAGTTTAGGAGGTAGTTTTAGGAGGAATTTTGATAGAAGATAGAAGTAGAGACTTTGGTAGATCCTCACATGTTGGAGGACTTCTATAATTCATTATAATATATAGCCCTAACCAGGAAGGCCTTACAACCTGACATGTATGGTTCTATTTGATGAAATATATGAAATATTTTGCATTCTCTCTCTCACTGTTGTTTTGTTGATTTTCTTCTACATGTGTTGTCCAGACTTGGATCATTAGGGTGCACCTTTGTTTGGCCCCTCTTTCTCCTTTCCTTGCCTTAGGTGGTATCAGAGCGAGGTCAGATCTTGGTCTAGGTATGTGGATCTAGGTTTGTAGGTTCCTATTGTTGTTGGGTAGTAGATTGTGATCTGACCTACAATTGTAGAGGGTTGTCAAGATGGTTCATGGGAGGAGAGATGAAGATCTAGGATTTACAGATATGCTAAGGCAGATTGTTGCTAGGTTAGAAGTTGTTGAAATAGCCTAGAGAAGAGGTAGATATCTTGAAGATGTTAGTGATGATGAATTTGAGGAAGAATAGGTGAATTTAGAACCTGCACTTGTTATGGATCAAGTTGAAGAAAGATTTTTGAAGGATTTGACAAGTCTAAAGTCAACACCACATTTCAATCCTCCTAAGTATGGTGGAAAGCTAGATTCTGATGAATTGATGGACCGGATCATCGAGATGGAAAAATATTTTGAGTATGAAATATTCCTGAGGACAAGAAGGTGAAGATTGAAAGCACAAAGCTGAAAAGTCTTGCACCCTTATGGTGGGAACATCTGCAGTTGTGTAGGAAAAGGAAAGGAAAAGAAAAAATCAAGGTATGGAATAAAATGGTGAATAAATTGAAAGGAAAGTTCTTACCTTGTGATTATCAGATTAACCTAGTTCAAGGAATGCAAAGCTTGAGATAGAAAGATAGCTTGATAAAGGAGTATACTGAGGAATTCAATAGATTAGATATCAGATCTTGACATGATGAAGATGATGTGGAAAGAATTGGTAGATACCTAAATGGTTTGAGAGTTTCCATACAAGAGGAAATTAGTATGGTCAAGTTGGAGAACATCGAAGAGGCTGATCAATTTGCTTTGAAGGCTGAGGAGAAATTGAACAAGAGACATGAACAAAGATAAAGAGGTAGATCGAATGGTGAAAATGGTAGATCTAAACCAGAAAAGACAAATATGGACAAAGGCAAGACCGAGTGGAAATGTGAAAGTTCATCTAGAGGTAGAGGTAGTAACTACCGAGATGGTTATGGCAGAGGAAGTTTTTGAGGAACTTGTTACAATTTTGGAGAAGAAGGACATAGATATTTTGAATGTACACATGCTAGTAAGAAGGCTGGTACCAATAGAAATGCTTTGGTGCAAGAAGAGTCACCGAATGAACCTGAGAAAGAAAATAACTTGATGGTAAGAAGAGCACTGTGAAATGAAAGCAAGAAGGAAGATCTGGTAAGGAAAAAAAATTTCAAGACCAGATGTAGAGTTTCTGATAAAGTTTGGAAGGTAATCATTGATAGTGGTAGCTCAGAGAATCTAGCATCTGAAGAAATGGTCACAAAATTGTAGTTGGAAAGGTTGGTACATCTGAAGCCCTATCAGATTTCATGGATCAAAGATCAACATACACTCTTGGTAAGTGAATAGTGTTATGTGAATTTGAAGATTGGAAAGTACTATGATAAGGTATTATGTGATATCATGCCTATGGATTGTTGTCATATTTTGTTGGGTAGACCTTGGCACTATGATAGACATGCTATATATGATGGGAGATTGCATAAGTATACTATTGTGGCTGATGAAAAGAAATAAATCTTGTTACCATTGATGGAAGAACCTATTAGTAATGTCTACACATCTGTGAAAGTTTGTTTGATGGAGGGAAGAAATTTTGTTAACTCTTTGAAGAAGAATGATGTATGTTTTGTTGTGATCCAAAACAAACCAAGTAAGAAAACAGAGGATAGGGTCCCTGAGGAGATTGAAAAGTTACTCACTGAGTACAGTGATATCTTTTTTGATAATGTATGTGATGGTTTTCCACCAAAAAGAAGTATTGATCATTGTATGGATCTAATTACTGGAGCTATTTTACCAAATAACGCACCTCATCGGTTAACACCTACCGAGAATCAGGAATTGAACCAATAGATTCAAGAGTTGCTAGAGAAAGGTTGGATTAGAGAAATTTTGAGCCCTTACACAATACCTACTATATTGGCACCGAAGAAGAATGGAGAATGGATAATGTGTACTAATTCCATAGAAATCAATAAAATAACAGTGAAGTATAGGTTTCCTATACCAAGAATGGATGACATAATGGACATTTTGACTCGAGCAAAGTATTTCACAAAGATTGATTTGAAAAGTGGGTATCATCAAATTACAATCAGAGAGGGTGATGAATGGAAGACTACTTTTAAGATAGAGTAAGGTTTGTATGAATGGTGGGTTATGCCTTTTGATTTAACTAATGCACCGAGTACTTTTATGAGGCTGATGAATGAAGTTTTGAAGAAATTCTTGGGTAAGTTTGTGATTGTATAACTTGATGACATTCTAATATTCAGTAAGACTAGAGAAGAACATTTGTTGCATTTTCTAGACAAGTTTTTTAGAGATTGAAAGAGGAAAAGTTACTGATAAATCTAAAAAAGTGTTCATTCATGAAAGAGGAGATTGCGTATTTGGGATTTTTTATTTCGGTTGATGGTTTGAAGATGGATCCTAAAAAGGTTAAAGCTATTTTGACTTATCCTACACCTACAAAGGCTAGTGAGGTAAGATCATTTCATGGTTTGGCAAGTTTTTACCGAAAGTTCATAAGGAATTTTAGTTCAATTTGGAATGCTATGACTAAAACTATGAGAGGAGACAAAAGAGAATTCAAGTGGACACATGGAGATGACAAAAGTTTTGAGACTCTAAAGCAGAAGGTTGCTAAAGTACTTGTTTTGGCTTTACCTAATTTTACTAAGGTATTTCAAGTAGAATGTGATGCAAGTGGAAGTGCAATTGGAGCTGTGTTGAGTCAAGAAGGTAAACCTATTGCTTTCTTTAGTGAAAAGTTGAATGATGATAGAAGGAAATATTCTTTGTATGATCAAGAATTCTATGCTATTGTTCAAGCACTGAAGAAATGGAGACATTATTTGATACGGAGTGAATTTGTGTTGTATATTGATCATAAGGCTTTATAATATTTAGGTAGTCAAAATAAGTTGAATCAGAGACACATGAAATGGGTTGATTATTTGTAGAGTTACACATTTGTGATAAAGCGTAAGAGTGGAGTCACTAACTGAGTTGTTGATGCATTGAGTAGAAGATCTTTGATGACCAAGAAGAAAATTAAAGTTCTTGGTTTTGATGAGATAAGAGATTCTTATGAGTTTGACCTTGTTTTTTCTGAGCTATGGAGAAAGTGCAAAGCACCTATTCAAGATCAACAAGATACTAAATGGGATGAATATTTTATTCAAGAAGGTATGTTGTTTAAAGGTATTCAATTGGGTATACCAAGAGGAGTAATGAGAACTAATCTGATAAAGGAGAAACATAGTAGTTAGTTGGCTGGACATTTTGATATTGATAAAACATGGAATTTTATTGAGAAGTACTATTGGCTGCAGTTGTATAAAGATGTTCAGAAATTTGTGAAAAGTTGTGGAATTTGTCAAGTTGCAAAAGGAGTAAGTCTGAATACTAGATTGTATACACTAATTTTTTTTCCTGAGAAACCTTGGATTGACATCAATATGGACTTTGTTCTTAGATTACCAAAGACAGTACGAGGTAATGATTCTATATTTGTTGTTGTGGATAGATTTTCTAAAATGGCACATTGTTTACCATGTAGAAAGACATCAAATGTAGTACATGTAGCAGATCTTTTCTTTAAGGAAATTATCAGATTGCATTGATTACCCAGGAGTATTATCTCTGACTGAGATAGTAAATTTATTGGATACTTTTGGAAAACCATTTTCAAGAAGCTTGGCACTGAGTTGAAATATAGTTCTACATTTTACCCACAAACCAATGGATAGACTAAGGCAGTGAATAGAAGTTTGGGAACTTTTTTGAGATGTTTATTTGGAGACACACCGAGTAATTGGGATTCTGTGTTGGCACAAGCAGAGTTTGCATACAATAATTCAATGAATAGGAGTACTGGAAAGACACCATTTGAGATTGTGAATGGCACACAACCGAGAGGAATATCTACTGATTTGAGAGACATTTCTGATGAGAATAAGAAAAGTGCTGAAGGAGTAAAATTTGCTAAGTACATGAAGACATTGCATGAAGATGTGAAGCTGAAGCTGGAAGACAGTAATAAAAAATACAAAGATAGAGCTGATAGATCAAGAAGATATAAAACTTTTGATGTTGATGATGAAGTGATGTTTCATTTGAAGAAAGTTTGATTTCCTATTGGAACATATGGGAAGCTGAAGATGAAGAAGTTTGGAACTTGCAAAATTGTAAAGAAATTTGATAGTGGAAATGCATATGAGATTGAGTTACCTGATGAGATAGACATATGACCTATTTTCAACATTGTTGATTTGTATGAGTACCATCAACCTGATGAAGAAGTGATAGTATGGATAGAATATCCTAAGAAGAAGAATGATGAAATTGAACAAATTTTGAAGGAAAGAGTTAACAAGAGTACAAGAGGAAAATAGTATAGGGAATATCTAGTAAAGTGGAAGAATAGACCAATGCAAGATAGTTCATGGATTTCTCAGTCTAATTTGGATGCAGCTCAGACTAGACCTTCCAAATGATTCAGAGAATCATTTCAAAATAACCCTAGGTGTCTGACATAGGAGCATCTCGAGTCCTTGGCAATCCTATGTCCCCAAAAACAATTTGGAGTTTGTCTATGTTGCTCCGTTCCTACTTTGACCGAGTTGGTCAGTTTCCTTTGGTTACCAAGTGTGGTCAGTTATCTCTTGGGTGGTCAGTTGTTTCATTGGCACTTGACATTGCTTTTTTTTTGCTCGGTTATCTTGCTCACCGATGGGTTTAGTTTTAATTTTTTTTTGTGGCCGACTTGTTCATTTATATTGGATCGTAGATTTAATGTTGGAATCCATCATTGGGAAGCATGTGGTCCTAGATCTGATCATTCCTTCCATTGATTATGGATCTGAATGCCGACTCAATTCGTTAGCTTCTTGTATAAATGGAGTTGTTGGTTTAGAGTTTAGGATGCAGTTTTAGGAGGAATTTTGATAGAAGATAAAAGTAGAGATTTTGGTAGATCCTCGTATGTTGGAGGGCTTTTGTAATTCATTGTAATATCTAGCCCTAACTAGGAAGGCCTTATAGCTCAACATGTATGGTTCTATTTGATGAAATATATGAATGATTTTTCATTCTCTCTCTCACTGTTGTTGTGTTCATTTGCTTCTGCATGTGTTGCCCAGGCTTGGATCATTAAGGTGTGCCTTTTTTTGTCCCCTCTTGCTCCCTGACTTGCATCATATGTCTATACCTATCTAAGGGACCCACTTTTTTGTAATCATTCCTACAACCTTTCATGTGCACTACTCACCCTAAGTATAGCCAATGCATCAATACAAGAGACAAATATTAGGAAAATTTTATTTCCCTATAAAGATTCTTATGATACTCTGAAGAGTTATTTGGTTGTCATTAGTTATGAAGAAGTTATATTCTTTGTCAAATTCATTCCATAATGATGGAAAGAGAAGTCGGTAAAGTAGATAAAGCTATTTGGTAAAAGGAAATAAAGAATAGGGAATTTTGGTAAAGGAAAAGAAAGGAAGAAATGAGCATTGAGATCTAAGTTATACCAAGCTATAACATGAAGTGAACAAAGAAGAAAAGATAGCTAGCGAGTTAAGGAAAATGTGTTACTGAGCATAGTAGGGTGACACCAGAAGAATCTTCAAGTACATTGAATCTGGACACCAACAAAATATTAGAGATTGGAACATGATGATTATAGATGATTATGAGGTGAGATATACCAGTATTAATAAAGGATGAACCAAGTCTAGCACTACTTGAAGAGATGAGTAACTAATTCTAGCATCGCTTGAAGAGATGATTCTAGAACACCTACCAGTAGTGCTTATGGAATTGTATAAATGGATCAGAGAAGTATAGAATCAGTGTGGTATGTATGATGAAAATTATTGAGAAGGTAATGAGAAATGAAGTCACCAAGTATAGAGTAGTGAAGAACAGTTAGAGATTATGATTTAGTAGTGAGTCTACTGAGTACTGAACTGATATTGTGAAGGGTGCATAGTATGAGGTAATGAGTTAATGAGAAAAAAGAGTCTTATATGCATATGTTTGATGCAAGTTTGATAGACATATTTAGTGATACTGATTAAAGAGTAATCATAGATGTAAAGTCTCTTAACCAAGAAGATCCTAGTAGATCTTATTTTGTAAATCCTTTAACCAGGTCCAGTTCTTAGATTAGAATTGTAAAATCCTTTCACAAGGTAGACTTAGAAGTCTTAAGACTATTAACTGAGTTAATACACTTAATAGGGTAATCTTTCATAAATAGATAACATTTTAGCTCTAACCAATAAAACTTTATTTTGCAGTAGTGAAGTCTTGTGGGTGTCATCCTCACCATAGTTTTTATCTTCTAACAAGGATTTATTTGATACCAAAATATTTTTGTTATGTGTTGACTGTTATATCTTTCATATGTTTCATGTGATGCATGTGAATGTTAAATAATTAGTAAATGGATACAAAGGAAAATTTAATTAGTTTAAATATCTTTTATAGTATTGATTCACCCCTCCCCTCTCAGTACTCACCTTTGCATACCTAATCCAATAATTGGTATTAGAGAATAGTCTCTTACTAAGAATTTGAATCACTTAAGAGGAAAGATCTAGAGGAATGGAGAGCTATAGGTATGAAAGTGTGATTGATAATATGGAAATGGAAATGAAGATGGCCAATGATAAAATTGATGAATTAATGAGAAAACTAATGCATTCAATCAACAAGAGGAAGGATCTTGCAAACAAACTGAAAGTTACTTAAGATCAGGTTGAGGAACTTGAAGAAAAGTCAGAGGGAATCATTTCTAATGATTCTAATTCTATCATATCATAATTATCTAAAAAGAATAAGATTCTTGTTTATTAGGTGAAAACATTGAAAATAAAACAAGAAGCACAATCGGTAAGGATGTGTGAAATCCTAGAACAAAAAGGAAAATTTGAAGATTGCAAAAGAATAGCTAAAGAAGAGAGAAGGAAAATGAATACAAGACTAGATGAGAAAGATAGGGAAATAATGAGGTTGACACAGACTCACTACAACTTGACATACCAAATTGTTAGTGAAAATTAGGATGTTGCAAGGAAAGTTGGAGAAATCGCTAAACTAAGATCAGAGAATGAACATCTAAAATATAATCTAAAATATGAGAGAGATGCTAATGAAGTCCTAAAAATAAATGAAGAAGCACTGAATATTTTGGATGAGTAACTGAGAAATCAAAGAGAATCAAGAGACACTTGTGGACTTAGTTACAATGAAAACACTACCGAGAAGCGTGACTCCTTGAAACAAGCAACCAAAAAAGATAATGTTCTTACCCCACCAAAGTCAACGAAGCCTACATGATATCATTATGGGAAACTAGGAAAAACAAAAAATATTTGAAGGAGCTAGAGAGTTAATTTATGGAATACTCCTAAGTTTAATGGTCATTGTTACAAATGCAATAAGTTTGGTCATAAGGAATTTGAATGTAGAGAATGAATTTATAACACTCCAAGGAAGCCAAGATTTGAAGGTTGCTATAACAACTACATGAGATTGTTAGGAATGGAAACATTGAGAGGGGGAAGTGAATCAGTGTTCTATATATTATTAATTTTTATGATATCTTGAACCTTAAATTAATTACTTTAGTACTAAATTGAATAACAATCCAAGTGAAGTAAACACATAAAACATAAAACTAGATATGATTACGGGGAAACCCAAATAGGCAAAAACCCCGGTGGGAATTGACACCCACTAAGAACTGTACTAGTCTATTATGATCCATGTTAGAAGATCTTACAACCCTGTTAGGAGTTGATCTTTACAATGTATTAATTATAGTGACCTAGTTAAGGGTCGCACCCTATTAGGAGTATTTTACAATAATGTTGTTAGGGGTGGTGGCTCACTGCCAGAGCTCACTGCCCAATGAGAAGACTACAACCTCCTAGATATAAGATACACACTATATCTATCAATGGTGAACTACTACTTTGACACTGCTTATATGATCAGTTCCTTTTGTGTGCTAATGCTTTAACATCTTGTAAATCTCTAAAAAATTTAAATTCTCTTCGCATACTTGTGCTCTGCTACTAAAAACTCTATACTGCATACCATTCTCAAACACAAGGGCGCATGTCTTATTTATATGGACATACAAAACTATTCACCAAGTCGGCCTATAACTAATTACATACAACGCTTCCAAATTAATTGGCTCAAGCATGTTTACATATAATGATATTAACATTTTTACAACAAAAATACAATAGGCATATAGCCTTTACAAAATAATATTATAAGTGCTAACCAAATTACTAACACTCAGTTGCATACTCTATTATGCTCTATCGCTCACTGTCTGTATCACTTCAACTCATTGTATCTTCTTCATACCTACACATCTGACCATGTGTTCTTAACTATTGCTTACTAAGATATCCAAAGGATTATCTTCAAGGGTGCATGAAAAAGCTTGATCATATGCATGTGCGCTAATGCTCTGTTCATCTGGTGCTTTGCTGACTATCCAGTCTTCCATACTTAGCCATTTTTATGATCTTCTAAGTTATGCGTTGACTCCAAAACTTCATATGACTTCGTTTACATAATGAAAATAGTAAATCATAGACATATACATTAGTATAGTATATATTATACTATATGTTCTATTCCCCTTTTGACATTAATGACAAAGTTGCTCAAAAAATGTATCTACAAGTACTTACAAGGTGAGTACATCTAGATATGCAATTTTCAAATTATGGATCTCTTGATGCCAAAATGCTTTTAGTGCATCTACAGTGTAAATATGGGTGCACAAAGTATAAGTCCACTTCTCCATATTCTCCAAATCTATACATGGGCCTTGGTCATATGTCATAATAGTTGAATCTATCTCCTTGATGTTCTGATTTAGCACATCCAATGAGGGTGCAAGATCATTTCCTAGTTAAGTTTACCTTGCCCTTATCTTAGCCATTTCTTTTTTTGTTTTCTCTATTTTGTCTAACTATCCATGATAGACATTATTGCACATATTTACATCTTGTGAGGGATCTAGCACTAATTTACTCACAACTATCATCATAGTTTTAGCTTCTTGGATCTTCTTGGAAAGGTCTGCAGTAAGCTTATCTTTATTCATACAATCTTCTAGTATCTTTCTTCCCTTAGATGCAAAATCTTTCAACAATGCTTGTACAACTTTCAAAGAGCTAAGGTCAAGTGTGAAGTTACCTATCAATTCACTTAGCCTCTTCTTAAGATATTTCTCTTCTACAACTTTCGATGCAGATTCTTCTAGGCTAGAGAAGTTTTCTTTGAAACTTGTCATCATGGTGCCGACATCATCTATTGAATGAACACTTATCAGTTTCTTGTTCTTAGGTAGTAAGCTATTTAGGATGTTGACTGGTTCAACAAACAATGGGTTCCTCATTACTTGTTTCTCCTTTGCATTCTCCATGGGTAGCACATTAATCTTAATCAGGTCTTCTTCTCCCCATGAATCTAAGCTTTTTGTGTTAGGGGTCAGACTTGACAATAATGATATTGAGGTATTAGGGGTAAGGAGTGAACTTTTACTAACATCCATTACCTCAGTCTTTACAATCACATGTTCATCTTTCCTCTCTTCATCCTCTTTCTCCTTTTTTTTTCTTTCTCATCTTCTTCTTCCTGTCTTGTTAGATCCTCAATCTGAATTTCCTCTTGCTGCTTAGGTGAATTATCACCGCATAGTATCTTAGCCTCTTCTATTCTTACAAAGTCTTCCTCAAAATTTTCTAAGTCTTTATCTGTGGCCCCCATTAATATCTCCACATTATCAATCATAATTGTATCATATTTTGTTCCAAGCATGGGAATAGACTCCATTGCATCTGTAGACATTGGCACTATGGGCCCTGAATCCTCTAGACCTATTATAGGTACATTAGGAACCTTAGATGCTTTTTCTTTCTTATATGGAGCTTTGGTTTTAGGCGCAATGGGAGGTACATGTGTCTATCTAAGAACACCTTCTCAAATTCCTTTTCTATTTCCTTAGCAACCAAATCATAGTCTTTATTCATGATTTGTACAGTTCTCAGATTTGTTCTTAGGTGCAGCTTCACCAAATCCAACAATAGTGTTTTCTCTTCAATTGAGCATATAGGGAGGCTTTCATCTAGTATCTTCTCCCTTATTCTAAAATCTTCCTCAATAACCTATCTTTTCAAAAACTCTAAGTTGTTCAATACAATATCTGGAATAACTATCTTAAGTTCCAAGACTGTCTTCTTGAACTTAATCATATGTTTGATTATCATGGAATGGATCTCATATTTTTCAATCTCACTATATTTATAATAGAACTTTCCTACTTAATATATTCTTCCCTCTTCAATTATCCTAGTTCTCAACACTTGTAGATTTGGTCTGATTCCTACCTTGGGAGGTTCTTGAGTGTTCTTCCTTTGACTTCTGGTTGTTCTAGAGGATGGATGGCTTATGCCGGTCTGATTCTTCCTCTTAGGCATCCTGGTATACTCTGGAGGTGGTGTGGACTCCAAGTCAACTATATCTATGGGTGCAAGAGTGATACCATTTATCTTACTCTTCTTCTCCTTAGGATCATCTATTTTCTCAATTTTTACTTTCTTCTCCTTAGGGTCATCAATCTTCTCTATTTTTTCTTTAGAAGAGGCTGCACTCTCAAGTTGCATTGCAATCTTGGCTTCCCTTGCCTTATCTAGGCCAGCTTGAGTAACACCATGAATCTTCAATATCTCAGAAGGGATCTTTGATGATTTCCTCTTGGTCACTGCATTGTACAAAACTAAATCTACTTGTCTTGTTTTCTCCTCATAGGCTCCCCATCTTGACTCATTAGGATCCTTAGGTGTTGATAGTAGAACTTGTGCATATGCTTCATGTATCATCAAAAAATGGAAGAAATTCCATTTAGGAATAGTTTATCCCTCTGAGTAGGAGGTCTGGGGTCAAGTAAAGCTCCTTGAATGGGTAGTTGACTAGATCTAGCTTTTCCCCCTATTCTTCTTTCCTCCCTCCTATTTCCAGCCTCTTTCTGGAAACTCTTTTTGAGAAATTGAGAACTTTCAATTTATGGGTCAAGGTGGACCTCAACTTGACCTAGGTTAAATTCAACCTTGACCTTGACCTAGGTTAGAGTTGACCTCAACCTTGACCCCACGTCCAAATTTTAGGTTCTGGAAGTTTCAAGATGTCAAGCTTCAGAAAGTTTTATTTCTCGCTTCCGGGTCAGCTGTTTCGGATTTTGGAATAGTAAATCTTAAATGATAATTAATTTAGGTCCATTTCTATGGGTTTTCACTTAATGGTCCAATTTATTTCTTATATGTTGGCCTCTCTAGAATTTTTTTCCCTAGATTTGTATAAAAGGAAACATTCCTCTCTCATTTTCACAATCCATGATCAAGCATCTCTTGCACATCCAATTTTTGTGATCAAGAAATTATAAAGAAAGCAAGGAGATAGAAAGCATTCATTCCTCTTCAATCATTCAATAATCCAAGCATTCAAGCATTCAATTCATCAAGGAGAACCATTGATACCCATTGAAGGATTCAATCTCTTTGGAGCTCTCTTGTTGAAGATTTTTCCATCCACATCCATTCAAGCTTCATCCTAGTCCAAGATCCATTCAAGATTGGTGTTGAAGATATAATGAAATTGATTTGAGGCATCCTACATTTTATTCTACATTCATCCATACTTGTGGATTCAAGGATTTGAATCCTCCACAAGAATTTTAACATAAGAAAGGTGACTAGTTCCATTTACTTTGTTTATATACATTGCAATTTTAATTATATTTCAAGGTTGATTCCAAACCAGGTTTTAACCAAGGAGAACCCCTAACCCAACAAGAAAAACCATTTTTCTTGTAGGAGAAGGTGCAGGACAATGAATTATAGTTTAGATCTGGATACACTTTTCGATGAACTTCTAAGATCTATGAACATAATTTCTGTTAGAGTTGTTTCAGGTCAAGGTCGACCTGTAGTGGAGGTTAAGATTATACCCCAATCCTGAGGTCAAGGTCGACCTGGCTCTGAAAGATAAAAGTTTTCTGGGGTTTCTCTATCTCTACATTTTCAAGATGAATTAGGTTGCAGAATCTCCCAAAACTGAACATAGACATCAGAAATCAATATTTTCTATATTTTCCCTATTTTGATGTTAGTATTTGTTTTCAATTTAATTAAGATTTCAATACATAGTTTTCATAAAAAAAATATAAGTTTTTCTCCTTCATTCATATTCTCTATAGAATTGATTCTTTTGTGCATTAACCTTTTGGTTGATCAATTTGGATCTCTCCTTTGGGAATTTCAATTTAGGTATGGATCTTGTATTTCCCATCTCATCATCATCACACAAACAAATCATCATAACCCCAAACCATTCAGATAAAATATATGTTACATTTTGATGAACCCACGATAGACAACTCTTTCTTTTATGGTGTTAGATATTGCATGTATTAGATTTATTTTATGTGTTTGCATCTCATATAAAAATAAAATAAAAATACAAAAAACATTCATTTATTCATGATTTTTTTTTCCTTAGTTTAGTTTATTTGCGTTGCATTGGTATATGAGCTTTTCTTATATATATTGTTATATCTTACATTTTGATGAACCCACAATAGACAACTCTTTCTTTTATGGTGTTAGATATTGCATGTATTAGATTTCTTTTATGTGTTTGCATCTCATACAAAAATAAAATAAAAATACAAAAAACATTCATTTATTCATGCTTTTTGTTTTCTTAGTTTAGTTTATTTGCATTGCATTGATATATGAGCTTTTCTTATATATATTGTTATATCTTACATTTTGATGAACCCATGATGGACAACTATTTCTTTTATGGTGTTAGATATTGCATGTATTAGATTTATTTTATGTGTTTGCATCTCATACAAAAATAAAATAAAAATTAAAAAAAACATTCATTTATTCATGCTTTCTTTTTTCCTAGTTTAGTTCATTTGTGTTGCATTGGTATATGAGCTTTTTTTATATATATTTTTATATCTTACATTTTGATGAACCCATGATAGACAACTCTTTCTTTTATGGTGCTACATATTGCATGTATTAGATTTAGTTTATGTGTTTTCATCTCATATAAAAATAAAATAAAAATACAAAAACATTCATTTATTCATGCTTTGTGTTTTCCTATTTTAGTTCATTTGCATTGCATTGGTATATGAGCTTTACTACCTCTAGTCCTACCTATAACATTCCAATCAGAAGAATTCATAGACTCATGGGTACCTTTGATGCTGAATCTTCCTCTCCTTTCCTTACGATCCTAGATGATAATTTGATTATCCATGATTCCAACCCTACTATGGAGAAAAAATATTCTCACTCATCTCATGATAAGGATGATGCTTTAAGAGTTCCTCCTAAACAAATCCAAAAACTCTCAACTGAACTTGATAAAATGGGTAATTGTCTTATTCAAGAAAACCATAATCAAGATTATATTCAAGCTATAGAGGCTCTTAAAAAAGTTCTTCATGATAATGATCAAGGTGTTAATCTTCTTCGTGATAGTGCTCAAGATCTAGGATTTATTCCTTTGGTTACTAGTGTCAAACCTTCTTCTATTCCTTTACCTAGTATTCCTACTTATACCCCTTCTTTGGTGACTACAATGGTTCTCTCTCTTTCTATGATTGTTCTTATGTATCCCTTCCTACATCACAACCTTCTTACCATAATGTTCCTTTTACTTATTCCAATCCTCTTCCAACTGTAGTTCCAAGTGTTCCTCAAGTTGTGTTCTCCATTCCTGTTGCTTCTTACACTTCACCTAGTGTTTCTAATGCTTTTGTGCCTACTATTTCCTCTACTGATTCAACAATCATCAGTTTGGCTCAAACTGTGTCATCTTCACAACAACAACTTGCTTCTTTAACTCAAAACAAGTTTAGCATTCCTACATGTGACATGGGAAGTCCTCTATCCCTACAAATCATTTGTACTCCTGTTCCTCGGCAGGTTGATATGCTTCATCTAGAGAATTACAATGGTAAGGGAGAGCCTATTCATCATGTTAAAACATTTCAAATCCTTTTTAGTGATTATGCTCATGACCATAGGATTTTAGCCAAGTTATTTTCTAGAACTTTTCATGACAAGGCCTTACAATGGTATTGTTCCTTGCCTCCTTATTCTATTAACTCATTTCAAAAACTTGCTAATTATTTTATTCAATAATTTCAAAATAACATTGGCTTGCAAGTGTCTTTGACTAATGTGATGCATTATAAACAAAATGCTAAGGAAAAATTGACTAAATTTATTGGTAGATTTAAGCATTTGCATGCTCATATTTTCTATCCTATTCCTAATATTGATATTCAATGTATGTTTATTTCAAATTTGGAAAAGGATATTAGAGATAAGATTCTTCTTACTAAATTTACCTCTTTTCAACAACTTTGTGCAACGCTTCATCATTATCAATTACAAGTGAGTCAATTTGAGAAAAACACTCCAATGGCTCCTATTCCATTTGATAAGAGTGATGCTGCTCCTAATCCAAAAAAATTTCAAAAGCAAAACAACTATGTCAGGATAAAAAAAAAGAGAATACTATTGTTGATCAAGTTGTTGTTGCATCTCACAATGCCAAATCTGCATCCACTACTTTTTGTCTCAATCGTACATTTACTCCTCTCTCTAAATCTTTACATTCTATCATGAATAAGTTGTTAACTTATAATATGATTACTTTACCTTCTATCTGACCTATTTTACCTACAACAGTTGCATCTAAATATTTTAATCCTAAAGTCTTTTTTCAATATGATCATCAAAATGGCCATGATACTAAGATGTGCTATTCTTTAAAACACAAGGTTCAAGATTTGATTGACTGTAATGCTTTATCTATATATAATTTTGATGGTAGTGGGAACAAATTTGTCTCTCCTCCTAATCAAAACCTTCAAATTTATACAAATCCTTTACCTATATATGATACTAATACCTGTTGGAAATATAGATGGAGTAACTGAGAGGGGGGGTGAATCAGTTAACCACAAAAATATTACCACAGATCCTTTATATGTCTTATTAAATCATTTACTACTATTACTCAGCAAACATACAAAGAAATGTTGAAACTCGGTTATTGCAGTGAGTATTAATTATAAATGTTCTTAAGTATTCATCAGTGATTAACATGCATGCATAAAGAAAATAACATGAACACAAGAGACACCAGATTTAATGTGGGAACCCAATATGGGAAAAACCACCAATGTAAATAGTTACTATTTTTCACTCTTCTAAAGTGATGCCCTGTTAGGAGCCAACCTAGTAAAAGGTTACAAAACACATAGTTAGGTGTGACCTTTTTAGAGGATTTAATCACCCTGTTAGGAGTGGCCTTGTAAGAAGTCTTTGAACAATTCAATAGAACTATCACCTTGTTAGAGGATTTACAAAGTGGCTGTTAAACCAACATGGTTAAGAGATTTAGAAATCACTGCTACAATGGTAAGAAAGTAACAATGAAATGACCTGAATAATGATGCAACTGAATTGTTGATTACATATCTTTGTTTTACTTCACTAGATCCTTCTTGACCAAATATATCTTTGTTTCTCGTCAAGGATATCTAACCATCCTTCAAAATTCACTCACGCTTTCCTTCAAAATGATTTGCATGTTCACTCATCCACACACTCTTCTTCTTTCACACTTGTCCACACTTTCACTCTTTTTCTCTTGCACACACTGAATTCACAACTTGACCTTCTATATATACCATTTGGATTGTTCATTCACATTGTCAAGTTAGCACTAATAATCATTACCAACATTACTAATCATTACCATAGTCGGCTTGAATAAACAAACTTTATTCCTCAAATTAACAAAATTCTTTACTCGGCCAACCTTGCTCAGTAAACACTAATCCGAAAAGAATTCCTTTGGTGACCGAGTGAACTTGGTTACCATTGTGAATTTTGCAACATCTTTTGGAGACCGAGAGATCTCGATAAACATAGAAAAACCACCTTGCTGACTGACTGAGCTCGGTAAATATTGAGAATCACTTAGATGACAAACTGAGCTCGGTACTCACTGGGAACTACTTTGCTAACCAAATGAGCATGATAATTGATATGACATTTGTGTGACATCAAAGAAAACACACAATTAATCCAACAATCTCCTTTAGACAATTCTATCCAACAATCTCCCTCTTTGGCATTGATGGCAACACAAGATGTCATAGCACAATGAAATTTCATAGAAAACATAGAGTAAGGAACATATCCTTGGCTTCATTTTGATTCTCATCTATGAGAACTCCCTCTATCAGAAAACTTCTCTTTCTGATTGAAAGCTCTCCTTAAATTCTGAAACTCTCCGAGAAAACACTCCCTCTTAGAAATCTTTAGAAATTTCTTGAAATATGACAGCAAACTCTCCCTCTTTGACAACACATGCCAAAGACAACACATACCAAGTGAATAGAAATGTACCTTGAGTACTTATTCATCTGTAATGATTCCTTGACTAAGTTGCATCAACTGATTGATCTTCAATATGCTCTGGTTGATGCATCACTAAAACTTTATTTAGTGAACTTCGGATAGGGGAATGACCCCTAACTTACCTCTTAGATACAAGAATACATCATTAGGTAGTGGCTTGGTGAATATATCTACAATTTGTTCTTTTGTATGAATATATTCCAATCTGATTTCCTTGTCCTACACCAATTCTTTGACAAAGTGATATTTTATAGCAATGTGCTTGGTTTTGGAATGCATTACTGGATTCTTTGAAATATTTATTGCACGTGTATTATAACAAAACATAACAACTCATTCTTTGATCTCAACCTTCATGCCTTCCAATAACTATTTAAACCAAGCAATATTAGAGAAATTTACTACTCCAGCAACATATTCTACTTCTATTGTGGCTTGGGATGTGCAATTTTGCTTTTTAGTGGTCCAAGATACTAGCCTCTTGCAAAGAAAGAATGCTCCACCACTTGTACTCTTTCTGTTATCAATGTTTCCTATCCAATCAGCATCAGTAAACACTTTTAAGTCCAGATTGCCTCCAAATTTATACCACAAGCAATAATCTTCAGTTCCTTTCAAGTATCTCAAGATTCTTTTGATTGCCATCATATGATTTTCTCTGGGTTTTGCTGAGAATCTTGCTACTATACCAACTGCTAAGGCAATATCAGGCCTTGTATGAACTACATACTGTAATTTTCCAATCATTGATCTATATAAGGTCTAATCTACTTCTTTTTAATCATCATCTTTGGTAAGCTTCAGTCTAGTACACATGGGGGTACCAACTAGTTTTGCATCTTCTATACCAAAATTCTTAATTATTTCCTTGAAGTATTTAGACTGAGTAATGTAGATACCATTCTTGCTCTACTAAATTTGAAGACCAACAAAGAACTTTATTTCACCAAACATAGACATTTCAAACTCTTTGTTCATTTTCTATGAAAATTCTTTGCACTGATCATCATTACCTATATACACAGTATCATCCACAAATATTTCTGCCAAAACAATTTTGTTATCTGGTCCTTCCTCAATGTACAAACTACTCTCATCATTAGCTCTTTTGAAACCAATCTAAATAAGATAGTTATGTAATCTTTCATACCATGCTCTAGGGGATTGTTTTACACTATACAATGCTTTGTGTAACTTGTAGACCATATTCCTTTTGTCTGGATCAATAAAACCTTTAGATTGCTCAATGTAGACTTCTTCATCAAGAATACCATTGAGAAATGTAGATTTTACATCCATCTAATATACCTTAAATCCTTTATGTACTACATATGCAAGTAGAGTTCTTACACCTTCTAATCTTGCAAGAGGAGAAAAAGTCTCACCATAATCTATTCCTTCTTCTTGAGAATATCCTTTACTCACCAATCTAGCTTTGTTTCTTGATACTTGACCATCTTCATTCAACTTATTCCTAAATACCCATTTTGTTCCAATTACATTTTTATCTTTAGGCCTAGGTACAAGAGTCCATGTTTTGTTCTTCTCTATTTGTTTTATTTCTTCATTCATAGCCTCAATCCAACTTTCATTTTCTAATGCATCTTTGACATTTCTAAGTTCAAAATCAGCAAGTAAACATGTACCTTTCAGTTTACTTCTTGTCATAGTAGCTTCTGATTTGTTTCAAATAATCTGATCTGGTGTATGATGCCTCTTGACATACTTGGCCAATATAGGTTCCTTGCCTCATGAATTAGTTACATTTTCATCTTCTTGAATTTCATCTTTAGGTTTTGCTTGCTCAGGCTCGGTAGATATTTGCTCAGTAGCTTTAGACTGAGACTTGGTTCCTTGTGACTCAATTTGAACTGCTTCTTGTGACTCGGTTACTGTACTGGGCTTAGTAGATGCAGTCTCCTTATTGATAGATGTGTCTGGTAATGTATCAAGTTGAATGTAAACAAATCTCCTATAATCCTCTGGTTCCTTTTTGCTTTCTTCTTCAGTCTTTTTTGTAAACTCATCAACTTTCACATGTCCACTCTCTATGATTTTGTGAGTAGACAAATTCAAACATCTATATGCCTTACTCTTGCAAGAATATCCCAAAAATATTCCTTCATCACTTTTCACATAAAATTTTCCTTTTCTAAATTCTTTTAAGATGTAACATTTACTACCAAATAATTTCAGGTAACTTACATTAGGTTTATAGCCATACCATAACTCATAAGGAGTTTTGAATGTGTCTTTCTTCAACTATACTTGGTTTAAGGTATGAACTGCAGTGCTGATAGCTTCCTTCCAGTATTTCATAGCAATGTTCTTTTCTATCATTAGAGTCCTTGCACAATCCATGATAGATTTGTTCCTCCTTTCAACTATTCCATTCTACTCAAGAGTTCTTGGGGCTGATACCTATCTTTTGATTCCTCTTTAGATGTAAAAATTATTGAATTCATGGGAGATGAATTCACCACCTCTATCTGATCTCAAGCACTTCATTATTTTCCCTATTTCCATTTCTACTCTTGTGAAATACCATTTGAATTTCTCAAATGCTTCTGACTTTTCTCTTAGATACATAACAATCATCATTCTAGAGTAGTCATCAACAAAGAGAATAAAGAATTTTTTTACAGTATAGCTCTCAATTTCAATAGGTCCACACAAATCAGTATGCACAATTTCCAAAATATCTTAAACTGATGGTTTTTACTTTTAAAGCTAGTCTTTCCCATTTTACCAATCTGACAATTCTTGCATAGACCAACATCAGGTTTCTTCAAAGTAGGAATGCATCTTACTTTCTTGAATTTTCTTATTTTCACCATGTTATCAAAAATTACATGACATAACCTTTTGTTCCATAACCAACTTTCTTCAATTTTAGCAATAAAACATGAGCATTCACCAAGATCAAGATAAAACAAGTTACCTTTGGTTTGTTTGCCTGATCCAATCAGTTTTCCCTTGTCATCTAGTAGTCTTTCTTTTCCATGCATGAATTCAACCTTGAATCCAATGTTGATTAGTTGTGCTACACTTAGAAGATTATGATTTAGTCCTTCAACCCAATATGCATTATCACATATAAGTTGTTTGGTTAATGAGATTTGTCCTCTTCCTTTTATGCAACAAGGTTCATTGTTTCCAAACCTTACATTACCACCATCATAGTCTTCAAGGTGTTCAAAATTTTTTTTGTTAGCAGTCATATGATGTGAACATCCACTATCTATGATCCATGTATCATTTTTGCTTACATGAGAGATAAGTGCCATCTTATCTTCATCATCATTAGATTCATCTTTTACAACAATGTAGACAATTTCATCTTCACTATTATCAGAATCCTTAGCCATAAAACATGTTTTCTTACCTTTATCCTTGAATGATTTGAAATACTTCTTGCCATTGTACTTTTGACCTTTCTTCTCATCCTTGCTTTGCTTGTTTGGGAACCTAGTTGCAATATGACCAATTTCTTCACATGAAAAATAGATTAAGGGAGTTTTACCTTTGTATTTACCTCTACCTCAAGAATATTTCTTTGCAAGTAATGCTTCAATAACATCAAGATCACTATTAGAACTTTACTTTGATTCTTCTTCACTTTCTGACTGGATGTCCTTTATTTTCTTGCCCTTCTTAAGTGAAAGTTTGGCCTCAAATGCTGATTCAATATTTTTGGAAGTTGGAACATAGTTGTCATAGTTATCCAACTCAAAGATGGTCAATCTTCCAACTAAGGCATCCAAAGTTATATTGTTATTTTCTTCACATCTTCTTTCTTGAATAGAAGATACTCTTATTACATAGATAGGGAGTAATGTTCTAAGAACCTTACTTATAACAGTTTCATCCTCAATTGTTCCTCCAGAAGCTTTGATTTCACTAACACTTGCCTTGATCCTTTCAACATATTTTGCAATGTTTTCATCTTCTCTCATTTTCATCTGATCAAACTGTCCTCTTAGGCTTTCTACTTTGGCTCTCTTCACATTGTCATGACCACCATAAATTTTCTTTAGCTTGTTCCACATTGCATAAGTAGTTGTACAATCTTTGATCTCATCAAATTCTTCATCATTAAGAGTTGATGCAACCTCTATCATCATGGTGTTATGGTTCTTTTTCTCTGCAATGTCTTCAATAGATAATGTGCCAGTAGGAGCTGTATATTCTCCATCAAGATATTTGCATCCTGAATCACCAATAGAAGCTAGATGAAGTCTCATGAGTCCTTGCCATTATGAAAATTTATCTCTGTTAAGCCTTGGAATTTCTCTCTTGTAAGACATCCTGATCTTTAGCTTACGTCCTTGAAACCCTTCTTGTAAGCACCAAAAGCTCTGATACCAATTGTTGGAAATATAGATGGAGTAACTATGAGGGGGGTTGACTCAGTTAACCATAAAAATATTACCAAAAATCCTTTAGATGTCTTATTAAATCATTTACTACTGTTACTCAGAAAACATACAGAGAAATGTTGAAACTCGGTTATTGCAGTGAGTATTAATTATAATTATTCTTAAGTATTCATCAGTGATTAACATGCATGCATAAATAAAATAACATGAACACAAGACACAACAAATTTAACATGGAAACCCAATATGGTAAAAACCACCAATGTAACTAGTTACTATTTTTCAGTCTTCTGAAGTGATGCCCTATTAGGAGCCAACCTAGTAAAAGGTTACAAAACACACTGTTAGGTGTGACCTTGTTAGAGGATTTAATCACCTTGTTAGGAGTCTCCTTATAAGAGGTCTTTGAACAATTCAATATAACTACCACCTTGTTAGAGGATTTACAAAATGGTGGTTAAACCAACTCGGTTAAGAGATTTAGAAATCATTGCTACAATGGTAAGAAAGTGACAATGAAATGACCTGAATAATGATGCAACTGAATTGCTGATTACAGATCTCTATTCTACTTCCCTAGATCCTTTCTGATCAAATATATCTCTACTGCTCCTCAAGGATATCTAACCATCCTTCAAAATTTGCTCACACTTTCCTTGAAAATGATTTGCATGTTCGCTCATCCACACACTCTTCTTCTTTCACACTTGTCCACACTTTCACTCTTTTTCTCTTGCACACACTGAATTCACAACTTGACCTTCTATATATACCATTCAGATTGTCCATTTACATTATCAAGTCGGCACTAATAATCATTACCAACATTACTAATCATTACCACAGTCTGCTTGAATAAACAAACTTTATTCCTCAAATTAAAAAAATTCTTTACTGGGTCGACCTTTCTCGGTAAACACTAATCCGAAAAGAATTTCTTTGGTGATCGAGTGAACTCAGTTACCACTACAAATTCTGCAACATCCTTTGGAGACTAAGAGATCTTGTTAAACACAAAAAAATTGTCTTGTTGACCGATTGAGTTGGGTAAACACTAAGAATCGCTTAGCTGACCGACTAAGCTCGATAATCACTAGGAACTACTTTGCTGACTGACTAAGAATGATAATTGATATGACATTTGTGTGACATCAAAGACAACACATAATTAATTCAACTATCTCCTTCAAACAATTGTATCTAACAATCTTCCTCTTTGGCATTGATGGCAACACAACATGTCATAGCACAATGAAATTTCATAGGAAACATAGAGTAAGGAACATATCTTTAGCTTCATTTTTATTCTCATCTATGAGAACTCCCTCTATCAGTAAACTTATCTTTCTGACTGAAAAATCTCCTTCTTAACTTCTTTAACTCTCTGAGAAAACTCTCCCTCTTAGAAATATTAAGAAATTTCTTGAAATATGATAGCAAACTCTCCCTCTTTGACAACACATGCCAAAGACAACATGTACCGGGTGAATAGCAATGTACCATGAGTATTGATTCATATGCAATGATTCCTTGACTAAGCTGCATCAACTGACTAATCTTCAATATGCTCTAGTTGATGCGTCACTAAAACTTTATTTAGTGAACTTCAGATAGGGGAATGACCCCTAACTTACCTCTTAGATACAAGAATGCATCCTTAGGTAGTGGCTTGGTGAATATATCTCCAATCTATTCTTTTGTATGGATATATTCCAATCTGATTTCCTTGTCCTGCACCAATTCTTTGACAAAGTGATATTTTATAGCAATGTGCTTGGTTTTGGAATGCATTACTAGATTCTTTGAAATATTTATTACACTTGTATTATCACAAAACATAACAACTAGTTCTTTGATTTCAACCTTCATGCCTTCCAATAACTATTTAAACCAAACAGTATTAGAGTAGTTTACTACTGTAGCAACATATTCTGCTTCTGTTATGGATTGGGATGTGCAATTTTTCTTTTTACTGGTCCAAGATACCAGCCTCTTACCAAGAAAGAATGCTCCACCACTTGTACTCTTTCTATCATCAATGTTTCCTAACCAATCAGCATCAATAAACACTTTTAAGTCCAGATTGCCTCCAAATTTATACCACAAGCCATAATCTTCAGTTCCTTTCAAGTATCTCAAGATTCTTTTGATTGCCATCATATGATTTTCTCTGGGTTTTGCTGAGAATCTTGCTACTATACCAACTGCTAAGGCAATATCAGGCCTTGTATGAACTACATACTATAATTTTCCAATCATTGATCTGTATAATGTCTGATCTACTTCTTTTGAATTATCATCTTTGTTAAGCTTTAGTCCAGTACACATGCAGATAACAACTGCTTTTGCATTTTCCATACCAAACTTCTTAAGTATTCTCTTGATGTATTTAGACTGAGTAATGTAGATATCATTCTTGCTCTGCTAAATTTGAAGACCAACAAAGAACTTTATTTGACCAAACATAGACATTTCAAACTCTTTGTTCATTCACTCTGAAAATTCTTTGCACTGATCAGCATTACCTGTAAACATAGTATCATCCACAAATATTTCTGCGAAAACAATTTTGTTATCTGGTCCTTCCTTGATGTACAAACTAATGTTATCATTAGCTCTTTTGAAACCAATCTGAATAAGATAGTTATGTAATCTTTCATACCATGCTCTAGGGGCTTGTTTCAGACCATACAATGCTTTGTGTAACTTGAAGACCATATTCCTTTTTTCTGGGTCAATAAAACCTTTAGGTTGCTCAATGTAGACTTCTTCATCAAGAATACCATTGAGAAATGTAGATTTTACATCCATCTGATATACCTTAAATCCTTTATGTGCTGCATATGCAGGTAGAGTTCTTACACCTTCTAATCTTGCAATAGGAGAAAAAGTCTCACCATAATCTATTCCTTCTTCTTGAGAATATCCTTTACACACCAATCTAACATTGTTTCTTAATACCTAACCATCTTCATTCAACTTATTCCTGAATACCCATTTTGTTCCAATTACATTTTTATCTTTAGGCCTAGGTACAAGAGTCCATGTTTTGTTCTTCTCTATTTGTTTTATTTTTTCATTCATAGCCTCAATCCAAATTTCATTTTCCAATGCATCTTTGACATTTCTAGGTCCAAAATCAGCAAGTAAACATGTACCATTTAGTTTACTTCTTGTCATAGTACCTTCTGATTTGTTTCCAATAATCTAATCTAGTGTATGATGGCTCCTAACATACTTGTCCAATATAGGTTCCTTGCCTCTTGAATGAGTTACATTTTCATCTTCTTGAATTTCATCTTTAGGTTCTGGTTGTTTTGGCTTAGTATATATTTTCTTAGTAGTTTCAGACTGAGACTCAGTTCCTTGTTACTCGGTTTGAACTTCTTCTTGTGACTCGGTTACTATACTGGGCTTAGTAGATGCAGTCTCCTTATTGACATATGTGTCTGGTAATGTATCAGGTTGAATGTAAACAAATCTCCTATAATCCTCTGGTTCCTTTTTGCTTTCTTCTTCAGTCTTTTCTACAAACTCATCAACTTTCACAGGTGCACTTTCTATGATTTTGTGAGTAGACAAATTCAAACATCTATATGCCTTACTCTTCCAAGAATATCCCAAAAATATTCTTTCATCTCTTTTCACATCAAATTTTCCTTTTCTAGATTCTTTTAAGATGCAACACTTACTACCAAATACTTTCAGGTCACTTACATTGGATTTATAGCCATACCATAACTCATAAGGAGTTTTGAATGTGTATTTCTTCAACCATAATTGGTTTAAGGTGTGAATTGTAGTGCTGATAGCTAACTTCCAATATTTCATAGTAATGTTATTTTCAATCATTAGAGTCCTTGCAGAATCCATGATAGATCTGTTCCTCCTTTCAACTATTCCATTCTACTCAGGAGTTCTTGGGGTTGATACCTATCTTTTGATTCCTCTTTCAATGCAAAAATTATTGAATTCATCCTTAATCGTTCCTCTAGAAGCTCTGATTGCAATAACACTTTCCTTGATCCTTTCAACATATTTTGTAATGTTTTTGTCTTCTCTCATTTTCATCTGATCAAACTGTCCTCTTAGGCCCCTTTCTTTGGCTCTCTTCACATTGTCATCGCCACCATAAATTTTCTTCATCTTGTTCCACATTACATAACCAGTTGTACAATATTTGATGTCATCAAATTCTTCATAGCTGAGAGTTGATGCAATGTCTATCATCATGGTGTTATGGTTCTTTTTCTCTGCAATGTCTTCAATAGATAATGTGCCAATAGGAGCTGTATATTTTCCATCAAGATATTTGCATCTTGAATCACCAATGGAAGCCAGATGAAGTCTCATGAGTCCTTACCATGCTGAAAAGTTATCTCTGTGAAGCCTTGGAATTTCTCTCTTGTAAGACATCCTGATCTTTAGCTTAAGTCCTTGAAACCCTTCCTATAAGCACCAAAACCTCTGATACCAATTGTTGGAAATATAGATGGATTAACTGAGAGGGGGGGGGGGGGTGAATTAGTTAACCACAAAAATATTACCATAGATCCTTTAGATGTCTTATTAAATCATTTACTGTTGTTACTCAGAAAACATATAGAGAAATGTTGAAACTTGGTTATTGCACTAAGTATTAATTATAACTATTCTTAAGTATTCATCAGTGATTAACATGCATGCATAAAGAAAATAACATGAACACAAGAGACACTAGATTTAACATTGAAACACAATATGGGAAAAACCACCAATGTAGCTAGTTACTATTTTTCACTCTTCTGAAGTCATGCCCTATTAGGAGCCAACCTGGTAAAAGGTTACAAAACACACTACTAGGTGTGACCTTGTTAGAGGTTTTAATCACTCTGTTAGGAGTGGCCTTATAAGAGGTCTTTGAATAATTCAATAGAACTATCACCTTGTTAGAGGATTTACAAAATGGCTATTAAACCAAATTGGTTAAGAGATTTAGAAATCACTGCTACAATGGTAAGAAAGTAACAATGAAAAGACCTAAATAATGATGCAACTGAATTGTTGATTACAGATCTTTATTTTGCTTCACTGGATCCTTCCTGATCAAATATATCTCTGCTGCTCCTCAAGGATATCTAACCATCCTTCAAAATTCACTCACACTTTGCTTCGAAATGATTTGCATGTTCACTGATCCACACACTCTTCTTCTTTCACACTTGTCCACACTTTCACTCTTTTTCTCTTGCACACACCGAATTCACAACTTGACCTTGTATATATACCATTTAGATTGTTCATTCACATTGTCAAGATGACACTAATAATCATTACCAACATTACTAATCATTACCATAGTTAGCTTGAATAAACAAACTTTATTCCTCAAATTAACAAAATTCTTTATTGGGCCGACCTTGCTCGGTAAACACTAATCCAAAAAGAATTCCTTTGGTGATTGAGTGAACTTGGTTACCACTGCAAATTTTGCAACATCCTTTGGAGACCGAGAGATCTTGGTAAACATAGAAAAACTACCTTGCTGACCAACTGAGCTCAGTAAACACTGAGAATTGCTTAGCTAACCAACTGAGCTCGGTAATCACTGGGAACTACTTTGCTGACCGACTAAGCATGATAATTGATATGACATTTGTGTGACATCAAAGATAACACACAATTAATCCAACAATATCCTTTAGATAATTATATCCAACAAATACCATTGTTCAACCATCTTCTCTGGATATTGTTTATGATTCAAAGATGGATGAATTGTAATACCTCTCCTATGGTGATACTTAGACTTTTCTGATTTGGACATTTTATTATTATTATGGTCAAGACTATACATTTAAATTTATGTTTTGTGGATGATGACATGATGAATATGCTCATTTATGGTTAGTAATTACATGTTTATGAGATTAGAAAATTATCTATTTTTATATGGATCTAACCCAATTATTTGAATCTAACCACTATCATGATGTTTTATGTTTCATGGATGTGTCTGATGTGTTTTTCATGACTCCAGGATGAAGTCATAGTTACTCACTTAGTTGAGGTCCACACGATGTATCAATCCTGGTCATCTGCTTGCATATATCTGATTTGTATCTCCATATGTATATATATGTATCTCTTCTTGGTGATGTAGGATTACAGGTACCGGGTGTCATCTCCACCTGGCTTCACAGGTCTGAGCGATCCCTCAAAATCCTTGATCATTGTTGTTGTTACGGAGGTATCACCAGGTCCACAGGAAGAAAATTCACCTTTGATCCTTTTATCCTTAGGTGGGAATTGTCGAGTCAGTCCCTTGTGTGAATGTCTTATGTGGTTTTGTAGTTGATGGAATTGTGGATCTTGTAGCTAGTTCTTGCCTTCGTGATATGTTCAATTCTGTTAGTAGATCATGGATGTAGATTATTGTTCATTTGAGGGTATGATTTAGTAGCGTATCTCATTAGGAGCGATTTTGAGTGCAATTAAATCATGTGGTTTTAATACCCATGATAAGGATTAATTTTATGATATTTTAATGTCTAAAGAAATATTAATTTAAAAAAAAGGGTTTTAAATAATAGTGGTAAAATTCTAACCTATGTTAGTGGCTACTTAATATATATAGATATATTTTAGAATGGGGATTAAGGTATGAATAAACAATATAGTTTATAATAATGTTATTCTAATGTTTAACATTAATAATAATGTACCTTATTTATGGTATTATTTTATAATACTAATAACGACAAAGAGTCTATAGCAATAAAAATAATAATATGTTTTATAATAATAATATTATGCTTGTAATAATATTTATAATAATAATAATATATGTACACATAGGCATATGGGTGCACACATATGCATATGCATACATATATTTATATATAATTATTACCATGTAATTATTTATTATATTAATAAATAATTAAATCAATTAGCGGTATGGTAAATAGGATTATCCTATTACCATAGTTAAATAATTTAATAAATTATTTTAAGATTATAATATTTATTTTAATATCCTTAAATTTAGGGACTTAGATTATAGTTTATTTATCCCTTTTCGGGAATGAGTTTTCAAAACCATCTCTTTAACGGATGGATAGTTGAGATGGTTGCACTAGTTGGATTACCTGTGCAACCACCTCCTCCATCCTATTTACAGGAAAGATTTCCTGTGTAAAAGGAGTTGGGAGAAGAGTTGATTGGGGGAAGAGGATTATTATTATTGTAGAAAATGTATCCTGTGAGTTTGGCATTTGGATTGTTATGGGTAGAGGCTAGAAGATTGCAAGCAAAGGGATTCAAAGGAGTGTTGGAAACATTAGAGAGGGTTTGATCTTCCTTCTTCTCCAACTGGTCTTCGCAGGACTCTAGGTTGGAATCCATCCTGAGAAGTAGATTTATTTTGTAGAATGAATGTAAAATCTAGATTTCTTGAAAAGTTTCTGTATATTGTACTATGGTTGCAAAATATATATATGCATTATTGTAGTATTATTATGTTGTGTATATGAATGATCTATTACTCGATGAGATTATGATTGTTTACCTTTTTGTTTAGAATCGAAAACTATATATATATGTTTTATATTTTATTGTCATTGGATGTATTATGAATGCTTCCAGATTTTAGAACTTTTGTTGCAACATTACTGTTTCATGTCTATTTATGTGCCACCTTTCTTTTCCTAGATCTAGAATATATTTGTTAGATAGATAGGGAGGATTGATGGGCCATTTCTGAAGGGAAATTGGGAGATCTCAAATGGGTCATGCTCATATTAGGCAACCTTAGTCCCCATAATGCCCAATTTTACCCACAAGACAAAGTTGACAGTCGTTCTCTATAGCTCCAGTCGGTTCAGTGTCTTAACCAAGCTAGGTTGGTAGTGTGTTAACCGAGCTAGGTCAGTAATGTGTCAACCGAGTTAGGTCGGTAATGTGTCAACTGAGCTAGGTTGGTAGTGTGTTAATCGAGCTAGGTCGGTAGTGTGCTAACCAAGCCAGGATGGTTTAGTGTTAACCAGGCCAGGTCGGTAGTGTGTCAACTGAGCAATACTGTGTCAACCGACCAGTCCAGTATAAACTGATAGAGCTAGTATAAACCGAGGAAAATAGGATTCAAACTTTATACATTTATACAATCATAACATTTAAGTATAAGTTTATGTACTTTAATTTCTTATACTTTAAGTTATACTTGTATAAAGGGATTAGGTACCCTTTGAATCCATTGGAATAGGTTTCAAGTTCCTAGGAGTTAAGTTGTAACTTTTAAATTTTAGATTTTTAATTAAATCAGACTTAGTCAATTTTCAGGATTAGCTAGGTTTTAGGTATAGAAAGAAATTTTGTATAAACCTGAAGATTGTTCATTGCTTGTTTAGTGGAGATTATTTTTAGTGCATTTAGATGCCTTTATTGAGATAGAATGTTTGTAAGGAGCATTTTAGGGTTTAGAGTATTCTAAGAGGATCAAGACATTTTAAACATTCTTAAACGTACCTAATTTCTCTAAACATACATAACTATCCTATTATTTTCAGTTCTTTGTAGTAGTTCTCAAATGTGTTTATAATATGCTTTTACTATGTGCATGATGTGATTGCAATATGTGGTTTGAGGGTAGAAAACCTAATGACACCTAGTGAGTGGCTCTCAGTGTGGGGTCGGGGCCCTAAGTGGCTAGAACTAGGATAACCGACTGAAGAGTTATTTAACAAGTGAAAACCTAATTAAACTTATGGGAATGGGTTAAAATATTAAAAAGATTAATTATGCCTCTCCCATGCCATTAGCGCTAGTAAAGGCTATGGATGGGAGTGGGAGAAGGTACCTATGCATAGGTACGATCGAATGACGCTTGTCAGTATGAAAGGCATTCGATCCTGCATGTGCCTACTTGGGGGCCGGGGCCCAGAGTGGCTAGTACCAGGACAACCCAAGGGGTGAGGGCTATGTGATGACACTCACTTAGGTTGTTGCTTAGATTTTCTACAAAGCCTTAGAACCTTTTGGGAAAGATCTATACTTTGACTCTCTTTTCATTTGCTATTTTGGGAAAGATTACCCAACCCTAGGTTTGGCCTAGCTATTCCTTCTTTGTGGACCTTGGTGTTTATCTCCTAGCATGAGGGAGTGGGCCTTATAGGTATCCACATGGTTAGGTGGTAAACATTTTTATCAAGGTATCTTTTGTAGATACAGTGCTTGAAGATTCATGCTTGCTTATGTACCAGTTTTGAAGAATGAAGGCCTTGTGATTATATTTCATGATGCAAAATCTTGTTACCTCTTATGAGGAGTTGAATGCAATGTAATCAGTAATGTATTTCAAAATGATGTAATTGGAATGGGTAGACTTAGGAAGAAGGGAAAAGGGAAATGTGAACTTTATGTTTAAGATGTATGTTGGGAAAGAAAGAAAGATTTTGAAAAATTCCAAGTTATGTAGTATGTTTTCATTATTGTTGTTTAAGTGAAGCTTTTGAAAAATAAAATGTAGTATATTTGTAATGTATCAAATGAGTTAGATAAATTCTATTTGATTTAAAAGTTATGATGTTCATAAAAGATTCTTAGGAATATAGATGGTGTTAAGAAGGAAAAATAAAAATAAAAAAAATTGAAATGAAAGTACTTTGTATTTCATAAAGAATATTCTAATGATATGATGTAATTTTCTTGAGAAGTTATCTTGTTGTTAGTTTAATTATGAACTTAAATGAATCATGGATTTAATAAGAAGGGAACCTAGGAGGAATCTAAGTTTAAGTTTTGATTACATAACTCTTTTCAAAGTTCAAAATTTTTCATAAATTTTTACTTAGGTTTTCTTTTGTTAAGAGAATCTTTGTTCTCTTCCCTGGTTCCCTTGTGGGGCATGACATGAATGTTGTATCTCAACTTGAATCTCTACCACTGACTCAGACTCAAACTCAACTACAACTTCCACCTCAACCCAAGTCTAAACCAAAAACTCAACCTAAACCTCGAAAGAAACCAAAAAATAAAAGACCATGGGAACTCTTGATTACCTTTGATGATTCTGAGACTATTAAAGCTCCTAATAGTCCCCTTTACATTTATGCTAGGATTTCTAAGATACCTACACACATTTTTCTAGTTGATCCTACATCCTTAGGTAATGTTATTATTGAAGAAAATCCTTTTATGAAAAAATTGCAACATGATTTTTATGATACATCTAATGCATGGATTCAAACTTGTAATGGTTTTCTGTATCCATCATTTGGTTCTATTGATTTTCCAGTTGAACTTTGTGGTAAAATTGTGAACACTACCTTTGTTTTTGTTTCTACTTCTGATCAATTTCAAGTTAAGCTTGGTTTACCTTGGCTGAATTCCATGTATGTTGTTACTTCTCCTATCCATAAATGCCTTAAATTCATTCATGATGACAAAGTGAAGACAATAAACCATAGTTAATATCAACCTTCTAGGCCTAGGGATTGTGCTACCCTTGACTTCCTTTTACCTTCATTACCTAATTTATGTCCTCAACCTAATAATCTCTTTTGCTCATATCAAGCCTATAAACATCACAAAATTATTGAGTGAAGCATGCCTCTAATGGATATTATTCATGGTCTTTTCCCTACACCTTCCATACCTCCTTTATCTATGGCTTCTAGTTCTTTTAATCAAGCTCCTACTATTGCTTGTTAGTTTGTTGATAATCCTACTAATCCTCCTATAGAACCTGTGAAGGATCTGGCAGTTGTTCCTCCTAGTTCTCAACATATTTCAAACAAGACAAAACTTAATTGATCTGCTAATGAACGTCATAAAAATCATAATGCTCAGGCTAAAGCTCATACTACTATTCTTCAAAGTTATTTACCTTCTTTTGATCAATCTATGCATGATGTGTTAGAAGAATTTAATGCTAGTAATGATGTTAAGATGCATGATTATGATGATTCTATTCATATCTTAGATCCTATTTTGATTAATTTGGATGAAGAAGATACTCTAAATGATGATAATGATAAATATGAGACTATTGACATTGATACTTATTTACCTAATATTCTTTCATCAAAATTAACAATTCCACCTAGTATCGAACATCATGATTCTCAAGAAGATCCTTGTTTGGAACTAGCTATCAGTCCTACTATGTTGGATATAGTCCCTCTTGCAAGTTATCCACCTCCCCTAAATGATATAGAACAAGATGGGGAGATTAGGCGGTGTGCTTGATTGGCTTGTGCTTCATGGTATCCTTTGTTGTGTGTTTGTCTATTGTATTGTGCTTCTCCTGTAATGTGTTTGCTAAATGTTTGTTAGATTCTTTTATATGACCCTTGTTGCTCTATTGGTGCAAGGTGATAAAGGAATCAAACCTATCATAAAATTCCTCTATATGTATCTCTAATCTTCTATATGTTGTTTCATGTTATGTTGTGCATGTGCTATTGTTCGTAAATGTTTCCTTGTGTAATCTGATTGGATCCATGACTTGGTAGCACTAACTCTTTTTGGTCTCCATGCCAAGGTCCAAAAATATTCCTCTTTGTAACACTTATGTGTTCTTTCCTCCATTTTGATTGTAGTTCTACTTTCTTTGGGGAATGATATCAATTTATTTGCAATAACATCATATATATATATATATATATATATATATATATATATATATATATATATATATATATATATATATATATATATATATATATATATATATATATATATATATATATATATATATATATATATATATATATACATATATATATATATAATACATACATACATACATATACATACATACATACATATATATATACATATATATATATACATATATATATATATATATATATATATATATATATATATATATATATGTATATAGATATATATCTATATATATGTATATGTATATATATGTATGTATATATATATATGTATATATGTATATATATATATATACATATGTATAGTGATGAAGGGTGCTCCCTTTAATACCACAAACGCATAACAGAAATAGAGAAACAACAACAATATGCAAGAACAGAAAATTGGCTTCTTATTATCTCCACAAATGTGGAATTACAAACTTTCAGAATTACAATATGCAAAGCCACGTGGGCATTCCCTTACAATATTCTGTAGGACAAAGCCTCGAATCAATACCCAGATCTACTACCCAGAATTATTCCGAACTGCCTAAGACAATAATACAGCCTTCCTTATATAGGCAATTTTTCCACTGCTTGGGAAGGTTCCAGAATTTTAGCCAATAAGGCTGACCAAACTTAGAATTATTTTATTTTACATTTTATTACATCATAGTCAGCTCAAGATAACCTTTGAAACCCGAACAAAAATTTTGAAGAAAATTATTTTCCACCATTTCAGGTGACCCAACTTCCAAAGACCATAAGTCATCACCAGTTGACCTGATCGGCTATTATAACCCCATTTCAGAAATGCCACGAAGTGCTCTACAGGCTTGACCCGTGCAAGCACCCGTCACCCAAATTTTTGACCTCATCCGGGGCCTCTAAAGCCTTCAAAACTGAGTTCAAAGTTTTTGTACCCTGCTGCTAATACCAAAAATCTTCAATATCTTCCAATGTACACTTGACCTGGCAATGAAACTTTACTGGTAGACTTATATGACCAAAATGAACCTCCAAGAAAGAAATCAGATCATTCTGAGCACATACAAAAATTACCAAAAATAGTAACTTTCCACAAATAGTAGCTCTGCACAAGATAGCCCTTATTGAATTCAAAAATAGAAATATTTTTGGGTGATGCAAGATTGCTCTTACACCCAGGATGCTCCTGCATCAGACACCCGGGGTAATTTGAGAAGTGACCCTGTCACGACTCAGGTGTGCAGAGGAAAACCAAGATGGTTAACCTCCTCCTTTGTTAGCCATGATGAATCTTCAATAGGTCATCCTTTCCATTTGACCAAATACTCTTCATATGTCCTGTTCCTTGTGCTTCTGCCAACACGACTATCCAGTATGTCATCAATCTCCTTGATATCTAAACTGGTTGCTGGAATACTCCACTGTGCTGCTACAACCTCATCTTCAACACCTCCTTCATGATACTCTGTCAAATCTGAAATGTTAAACACTGGTGAAATATTCAGCTCACTAGGCAATTCTACCTCATATGCATTTCCTAAATCATGCTTCTTCAGTATCTTACATGGCCCAAACTTCTTCATTTTCAACTTGTTATATGTACCAACCGAAAACCGCTCCTTTCGCAAATGAACCATGACTTCATCGCCAACCTAAAATTCCTTATGCCTCCTTTTCTCATCTGCCTTAGCCTTATACTGCGCATTCATCTTGTTAATATGCTTCCTCACCTCCTCATGGATGTTCTTCAAGTGTTCTGCAAAATCTTTAGCTTCAGCACTACTTATTTCTCCTTTATCTATCTTTCTCAATTCAGATGCATTTCTTGGACTACTTCCATATACAATTTGGAATGGTGATTTACTAGTGCTCCTATTGACAGAATTATTGTATGCAAATTTTGCCTATGGTAAAATCAAATCCCATCCTGTTGGCTTATCTCCAACTAAACATCTCAGCAAATTTCCCAAACTTCTATTCACCACCTCTGTCTGTCCATCAGTCTGTGGATGATGTGATGAACTAAACTTCAAATCTGTCTTTAACTTCTTCCACAATGTATGCTAGAAATATCCAACAAACTTAGTGTCCCGATCTGAAGCTATGGTCTTTGGCAAACCATGAAGTCTCACTACTTCTCTGAAAAACAATTCGGCTACATGAATAACATCATTAGTCTTCTTGTAGGGAATGAAATGTACCATCTTTGAAAATCTGTCAACCACCACAAAAATTGAATCATGTCCTCGCTAAGTCCTTGGTAAACCCAGAACAAAGTCCATACTGATATCCTCCCAAGGCTTCTTTGGTATAGGTAATGGCTGATACAACCCTGTATTCTACTTCACTCCTTTCGCCATCTGACATACTCTGCAACTCTATACAAACTTCTTCACATCTTGCTACAACTGTGGCCAATAATAATTCTCACTAACCAAACCAAGGGTTTTATCACAACCAAAATGTCCAACCAATCCTCCGCTATGCTTCTCCTTGATGAGATTCTCCCTCATAGAACTTCGTGGAATGCACAACTGACTCCCTCTGAATAGCATATCATCTTGGATGATAAAATCCAACCATTTCGTCCTGTCTAGAGTAACAGGTTCTGTACAAGCTTTCCAAGCTTCACCAAAATCAGGATCCTCTGGATATAAATTCTTGAGTTCCTTGAACCCAATCACTTCAATCTGCATTTCTATCAGCAATAGTTGCCTTCTGCTAAGAGCATCTGCAACCCTATTAGACTTTCCACTCTTGTGTTTCAAAACAAATGTATAACTCTGCAAAAACTCAACCCATTTCAAATGCCTTTGATTCAATTTTTCTTGACTATTCAAATATTGCAAAGCTTGATGATCAGTATACAAAACAAATTCCTTAGGAAGCAGATAGTGTCTCCACTTCTTTAATGCTTGAACTATAGTATAAAATTCCTGATCATAAACAGAATATTTCCTCTTGGCGTCATTTAACTTCTCGCTGAAATAAGCAACAGGTTTACCTTCTTGGCTCATAATAGCTCCTATTGCAGTACCACTAGCATCACAATCTACTTGAAACACCTTATTAAAATCTAGAAGTGCTAAAATAGGTTGTTCTATAACTTTTTGTTTCAATAATTGAAAACTCTTTTCTACTCCTTTAGTCCACTTAAACTCTTTCCTATCCCCTCTCATTGTTTCAGTCAAGGGTCCACAAATACTGCTAAAATTTTTGATAAACTTTTTGTAAAAGCTAGCTAGACCATGAAAAGATCTTACCTCAGTAGCACTCCTTGGAGTAGGCCATTCAAGGATAGCCTGTACCTTCTCTGGGTCCATTTTTAGACCTTCTGCTGAAACTACAAATCCCAAATACACTAACTCTTTCTTCACAAAACTGCACTTCTTCAAATTAATCAACAATTTTTCTTCTCTCAACTTCTCAAATACCATACGAATATGCATCATATGCTCATCCAATGTCTTACTAAAGATCAAAATATCATCTAGGTAAACAATGACAAACTTACCCAGAAATTCTTTCAGAACCTTGTTCATGAGCCGCATGAAAGTGCTCAGTGCATTGGTTAGCCCAAAAGGCATGACAAACCACTCATACAGTCCTTCCTTTGTCTTGAAGGCAGTCTTCCATTCATCTCCTTCTCTGATCCGAATCTAATGATATCCACTTTTCAAATCTATCTTTGAAAAATACACAGCTCCACTCAAACAATCCATAATATCATCCATTCGTGGCAATGGAAACCTGTACTTGATTGTGATCTTGTTTATTGCTCTGGAATCTGTACACATCCTCCACTCTCCATTCTTCTTTTGTGCTAATACCGCAGGTACAGCATAGGGACTCAGACTCTCTTGAATCAACCCCTTCTGTAATAACTCACGTACTTGTCTGTTCAACTCTTCACTTTCTGCTGGTGTCATTCTATGTGCTGCCTTGTTTGGCAAACTGGCTCCTGGAATCAAATCCGTCTGATGACTAATCTTCCTTACCAGTGGTAATCCATCAAGTACATTATCAGATACAATATCCTAAAACTCATTCAACAAATCTGCAACCTCTACAGGTACATCCTCTACTTCTTCTTTACCAACTTTTGGAATTAAAGCAAAACACACATGCTCATGCCTCATACCATCTAGGAATTTTCTTCCATCAACAAATGTTATTCTTGCTTTACCACACACCTTTTCTTCAGTCTCCTTCAATGGTTTTAGCTTATGCCGCACTCCATCCTTTGTCAGGGAATAGGTATTCGCACGACCATCATGTACAGCACATCTGTCAAACTGTCATGGTCTACCCAACAACATATGACATGCATCCATAGATATGACATCACACAATACCTCATCTTGGTATCCGCCAATCTTGAACTTCACAAGGCATTGTTCATTGACCATGACCTTGTGGTCATCCTGTACCTAGGCAATCCGATATGGATGTGGGTGTTTCTATCTCTTGAGCTTCAACTTTGTCACCATCTCTTCTGACACCAAATTGTCAGTGCTTCCACTATCAATAATCACATCACAACATTTACCTTCACACTTGCACCTGGTGCGAAACAGGCTCCTCCTTTGCTCAGGTTCATTCTCAACACTCAACAGGACTCTTCTGTTAATCAACGTTTCTCCTCTTTCAGCATCTTCAGAATTTGATGATTTGGCATCTTCATCTACATGTGCAACTCTGGCCTGGCCTTGATTTCTCCTATCTATTCTTCCTTGGCGTTGAGGACATTCAAATGCCCTATGACCTTCTTCTCCACAGTGAAAACATGTTCCACGGAAGCCACCTCTTCCAGATCCTTGTCCTCTTCCTCTTCCTCTCTGATCTCTATTATTCTGATCTTGGAAATGATTGGAATTATTTCCTCACTGATTCTGACTACTACTGGCCTCATCCTTCTTTTTTAGATCTTCATTTCGACCACCATATGATCGTCCACCGCGACCTCTTCCATTTTGTCTGCTCTCAAACTTCTTGTTCAGCTTTTCCTCTACTTTTAGGGAAAACTGGTATGCCTCTTCAATACTATTCATTCGAACCAGATTCAGCTCCTCTTGAATGCTCGGCCTTAACCCATTAAGGTATCGGGCAACTTTCTCCTTATCAGCTTCTGCATGGCCTGTTCTGATGAGAAGTCGATAGAACTCCTCTGTATACTCCTGAATAGATTTTCCTGCTTGCTTCAAACTCTGCATTTTCTTCAGTAGGTCAAGCTCATAATCAACAGGAATGAACTATCACTTCAATTTATCCACCATCCGATCCCATCTCGTGATTTTCTCCTTTCCCCTTCTATTTCGCTCCAACTGAATCTCTTGCCACCATATCTTCGCATGACCTTTCAGTTTGGCCTTCACAAATTTGACCCTATCAGGATCCTCAACATCTTCATACTCAAAATATTCCTCACATTCATTGATCCAGTCGATCAATTCCTCTGGGTTAAGATTTCCAGAAAATGTAGGAACCTCAATCTTAGGTCTTTTCCCAATCTTGGAAATCGCCCGAAAAAGTCTTTCTTCCTCCTGGTTCACAATTTCAGCTTCTCCTTCTTGATATTCTTCTTCGGCTTCATCCTCGCTTTCATCTCTAACATTAAGATTCATTCCTCTGCGAATCTCTTCTTGCAATGCTTGCACTTGTCTCTGCAGCTCTCTAACCTCAGGTGTCACAGCACCAGCTCTTCCGCCACATTCTCTTCGTGGAGACATTTTCGCGATGCGCGCTAAAACCCTAACCACGGTCCTAGTGCAAACTACCTCACAGTCGGCGATCTATTTACACACTCAAGAAAACCTGCTCTGATACCACTTGATGAAGGGTGCTCCCCTTAATACCACAAACGCATAACAGAAATAGAGAAACAACAACAATATGCAAGAACAGAAAATTGGCTTCTTATTATCTCCACAAATGTGGAATTACAAACTTTCAGAATTACAATATACAAAGCCACATGGGCATTCCCTTACAATATTCTGTAGGACAAAGCCTCGAATCAATACCCAGATCTACTACCCAGAATTATTCCGAACTGCCTAAGACAATAATACAGCCTTCCTTATATAGCCAATTTTTCCACCGCCTGGGAAGGTTCCAAAATTTTACCCAATAAGGCCGACCAAACTTAGAATTATTTTATTTTACATTTTATTACATCATAGTCGGCTCAAGATAACCTTTGAAACCCGAATAGAAATTTTGAAGAAAATTATTTTTTGCCATTTCAGGTGACCCAACTTCCGAAGACCATAAGTCATCACCAGTTGACCCGATCAGCTATTATAACCCCATTTTGGAAACGCCACGAAGCGCTCTACAGGCTTGACTTGCGCAAGCACTTGTCACCCAAATTTTCGACCTCATCCGGGGCCTCTAAAGCCTTCAAAACTGAGTTCAAAGTTTCTGTACCCTGCTGCCAATACCGAAAATCTTCAATATCTTCCAATGTACACTTGACCTGGCAATGAAACTTTACTGGCAGACTTATATGACCAAAATGAACCTTCAAGAAAGAAATCAGATCATTTTGAGCACATACAAAAATTACCAAAAATAGTAACTTTCCACAAATAGCAGCTCTACACAAGATAGCCCTTATTGAATTCATAAATAGAAATATTTTTGGGTGATGCAAGATTGCTCTTACACCCAGGATGCTCCTGCATCATATATATATATATATATATATATATATATATATATATATATATATATATATATATATATATATATATATATATATATATGTATATATATATATCTATATATATGTATATATATATATATCTATATATATGTATATATATATATCTATATATATGTATATATATATATATCTATATATATGTATATATATATATGTATATATGTATATATATGTATATATACATATATATACATATATATATGTATATATACATATATATATACATATATATATATATATATAGATATATATACATATATATATATATATATACATATATATATATATATATACATATATATAGATATACACATATATATATATATATAGACACACACACACACACACACACACACACAGATATATATAGATATAGATATATATATATATAGATATATATTATCTTATGATCATAGTGACCCCGCAGTAGGTAGATCCCTTCTATGTTCTCTGTATGTTTATGTGTTATTTTCTTTGATTTGTCTTCATCTGAGGGCATCTCGTAATGGAAACATAATTAGTGGAGTTGTTTATGTTTTAATTCAAGCCATTTCTCCTGTTAAAAGTGTTAGGAATGACTTTGACATGGGGGCATACACTCTGCTCACCTGTTGCACACATGTACTTTCAATATACATATATTTTTCAAGATCCTTATCTCCCTTTATGGATTAGTGACTAAACTTTAAAACATGGATTTTTATTTCATAGGATCTCTTGATCCCTTGAGTTTCAAAATTTTGATCCCTTAAGGTCGGAGGTGTCCTTAAGACTGGATCTCTTCTATTTTTGGTTTTTTCTCTTGTGCAATAAGATATTCCTAAGAGTGAATCTTTGATGGGTTGACTAGTGAGTAGCCACATTCACTAGGTAGTTCAATTCCATCTTTCCAGTTGCATTGTTTCCTTGTGTGGTTCACAATGGGACATAAGTTCTCATTGAGAGGGATAATCCCATGTTCTTCTCTCTCTTTTCTAGAGATGTCTCTATTAGTACCACTTTGAATTTGGATCCTCATGCTAAAGATTTTGAGAAATCATGGTTTTTAAACCTAGTAGTAGGCATTATGGTGGAAAACCCTAGGTTGACCTAAGGATCGTTATGTTTGAGTGTTACTTTTTCTCTCATTTGCATTCCCAATTGAGCATGTTCAATATTAGACCCTTTTAAAAAAGGACAACTTTATGTGTTATACCACTAGGTTGTCGAGCAGGATCCCTTTTTAAATAAATTATTTCAAAGCCTTAGTTTTCTCATTAATATTTCCAAATGACTAACCTTTAAAACTTGTGGCTATTGTTAAATCTTGAGCTCCCGGTTGTCAAAATTTTTAACATGTGCTTTAGCGATAGGATGACATTTGTCCAAGTGGGCCCATCTTAAAAAGTTTGATGTCAATTAAACATAGGGATCAATCAATGGTTGTCATTATACCATTGGGTGAAGATGATGGTCCTTTAATCATCGTGCTTTAGTGACAAGCATCTGATCAAGACCCTTTCTAGCATTGTAGTATTCTGACAATTTTTCTTCCGTGGCAGTTTTTCAGTTGACACCTGTAATAAAGTGGGGTCATTTTTCTCAAACAAATAAAGCTCAAATTGATCCTATGATTTTCATTATACTACTTAGGAAAGATTTGTGATGTTTAAGGCTTGTGGTATAGTGATGACTGTTTGATCTTATAATTAGGGTGTGGACTATATAATGGGTCCTCCAATGCTAGGTCATGTTGACATGCTAGCTTTTGATTGGTCAAAGTAAAGGTGATCTAGAAGTTGTTAGTATCTCTAATGTTAAGAAATAATAGAGTGGGGTCTGCCTGCTAGTTTGTCTGACATGGAAATTTTCTAATTAATGAAAGGCTCAAAAAGCTAAGGTGGGGTCATCATTTTGGGAAATGGTAAAGGCTCGATAAGTTGGGAAAAGATCTATAGTGGTCGGTACACCGCTGAGGAAAAGTGTTCGAATCTTATGCTTGCACTTTAGCAATAGGGTGACACCTGTCCACTCCGATCAAAGTTAAATTAAGTTGTAACTTTTTCCACATGTTTGAATTAGACTATTCTCATTTTTTGTGAACTAGCTTGGGGAAAGTAACAAAGGTTATGCAGCTAATTTTGTTGGTCGTCTGATGCGCCAAAAAGAAAATAGGATCGACGGTTCAAATTTGAAATTTTATTCTATGACATTGCTCGTATCCTGTGAACATTGAAACTGCCAATTCTCAGTAATGGCGAACTTAATGAGTTTCATGTGAATGATTTGTAAATGGTTGGAAAAATATTATATACCCTAACTTGATTATTGAAAATTTTACCTCTTTCAAAGTATCTTGGCAAGTGAGATTGATTTTTCTCTCCGGAGCATTTTCAAGCGAGGATTTTCAAAGTGTCTGGTAGGCCAAAATTCTAACTTGAGCATTGCATAAAATTTTAAGGAGAAAGAAGTGTGAAGAGATTGTTTTTCTTGGTTATAGTTGTCCAGTGATATTTGGGATTCTCTTTGGTATCTGTGCTTTATTTCATAACGCTAGTTAAAAATGTCACCTAAGAGGGGATTATTGAGAAAGACAAAGTATAAAGATAGGGGCATTTTTGAAGATTTGATGCAACTACTCCCACACTCAGAGAATGGACCAAAAAAGGTGAAGGAATTAGTCCCAAGAAACCCTAGGAACTCTATAAATGAAGGGCTCTATGATAGAGGTCTTTGGATGAGAGATGCTAGAGTTGGGAAGGATCATAATGGTTTGATATTATTTAGGGCAACGTACTCTCAAAGGAATTCTTGTGCCCCCCTCAACAATATATGGCAATTTGATATAGGGAAATTATTTTTCCTTGGAGTGTTCATGGATGTAGACCTTCTCATTCAGATTGCCAAGTGTTATGATCCTATGACTAGATGTGTCAAGGACATAAATGGAAGTGACCTAGTAAGTATTATAGAAGATGAGATTAGAGAGGTTTTTTCATTAAATGATCCTTCTATTAGACTAGAAAAGATTGATTTTAAAGAATTCACTGAAATATATGAAGCACAAAAAGATTATCTAATGGCAGGGCCTTTAAGGGACTTCCTTGATCAAATTGGATCAATGTATGTGATTATCCCTAGTACACCTGAGCCTTTCAGGTTGGATTTATTCAATTTACGGGCACAAGTTGTGTACAAGTCTCTGACTTTGATTCTTGGACATGATGAGGCAACCCACATGCCAGTTTTGTATATGTTTATGATGGTACAGTCTCTACACCCATAGTTGGCCCTGATTTTTGACTTTTCCTATCATCTTGCTGATTTGATCCATGATGGATTAATGGGGATAAAGAACATGAAGATAAGTAGGCCTTTTGGGTGGTACTCTATGCTAATGCATATGTTCTTGTACAAGGGTGAGCAATTTTTTAGTTCAACAATTAATATTGTCAAGGAGAAGAATGAAGAAACCCTTCCAGTTCAATTTTGGACAATAGATTTGTCTTGGGACAGAATAGAGGGTAGCTTCCTTGTCTTTGATAGGAATTTTTCTTCAAGGCTTAAGACATTATTATATCTTGAGAATCCAAGAATCCCAAGAGAATTGTTGAGATTGATCATCCCTAAGGAGTATTTCCAAGATATCACTATTGTACACAATTTTGGTGACATAATATTATATCTAGTTTCTATAGTCTTTAGAGTATATGGTTGTAAAAGGGTACCATACATTTTTCCCTACCAGGTTCCATTGAAGTTAGGATATGCAGAGATCTTGAGGCAGATTGGTGATCTGCAAGAAACAACCCTTACTAGTAAAGGGAGGGGAACTTTGTTCCTAGAAATCACAATTGCACTATAGTATGTGATTACTAAGGGAGGCTGGGTGCATTTGAATCAAGTCTTGCAGCCCTATAGGATGGCTACAGCTATGGCCAAATGTCCAGACAATGAAGGTTTCTTTTTAGGAATGTTCAGAGAGAAGGTAAGGTGTGCTCTTCTTGAGCATCAATTTAATTTTCCTAAAGATATAATAAGGAATGAATTTGATCTCCAAAATCAAGAGATTAAGAAAGAAAAATGGATAATCTACAAGAAGACTATAGATTTTATTAGAAATTTTGATAAAACTTATGACCCACTAAAGAATTTTGAGCCATGTGCTAGGAAGTTAGATGCCCTCATGGAACATTTTGAGGCAATCATGCAGGAAATGAATGAGAAGAGGGTTGTGTATGCACCCTGAAATGGTCACCTACACTTTGGGCCCCCATTCAGCAATTTATCAAATCCCTGAATCAATATTTTAAAAACTCAGCATTTTATCAATTATATCAGTTTCCTTGATCAAATCCTTTTTTATCATTTATTCAACTATTTTCTATGGGCTAACCATTTTATCCTAAAGTCTTTATTTAATTAAAAGGAATATTTCCTCCCCTTTTAATAAATAAAAAGCCCCCACTTTTCCTCTTATCCTAAGTTGCACAAATAAAGTATTATTCTTATTTTATAAAAAGAAGAAAACCACTTTTTGTCTCATATAGACACAAAAGTCAACTCTTATTTTCTCATTGGAGGATATTTGTGCACATGAATTGCTCCTCTTTGATGCTTCACCCTTGATTAAATCTTTTGCCTCTTAATCTCCATGGTCCATTCCTTTTCAATTCATTTAAAAGGAGAGCTCTCTTCCTCATTTTCATATGCATTTTTGAATACTAATGTTATGTTGGAGGTTTTCTAGGTCACTTTGGAGCTTTTGAAGATTTGGAGCATTCTTGGCTTTTGCATCTACATTCCATTCTTAGTTTCATGCATGCATAGTAGCTTCATGTTTATGCTTTCATAGTGTAGATTTCCTTTCAAGCTTTAGAGTAACTCATCTAGTTTAACTAGGAAGGCTTGGTAATACTTGTACTTTCATTTTCATAGCATAACTTGTACTTTCATTTCCATAGCTTAGCTTGCATCTCTCATTTCTAACTTCCATATTCATCTTAATCTAGCTTTCATTTTCATTTCATAGTGATTCTTTGGGATATTGGCATTCTTGCCCTTGTCTTCATTTGAATCTCTGATTGTGTGGTTGACTAGCAAGGTCATTAGCTTAATAGCTCTAGCTGAGAGCAATCAAATAATCTTGCAACTCCATGCATAAAGAGCTCTAGGTCACCTTTTAGGGTATCCCATTCATGGATTCCCTTGGATATAATGACTTAGAAAAGTGCACCATTTGAGTGTGTACATTTTTTGTGACCACCTTGGAGCAGAGCATTATTATTTTGTCCTTAATTTTTTGCATTTCTGTAAAATTTTTAGTCAATTTTTAGCTTCATTTTCGGCTCTCGGGTTTTTCAGTCTCAAATTATCATGCAATAGTTTTCTAGTATCACATGATAGTTCATGTATGGTCACATGATACTTTACCAGTTAAACTATTGCCCCATTTGAGACATTATGTCACATTGTTTGAGACATTTTGTCACCTGTAGTAAAGTGAAGTATCACGCAAAAATATATTATCACCCCGGTATACTATAAAGTATTGTGTGATATTTCTAGTGATTGTACTATCACCTGTACTTGGTAGTGAGTTGTTTATTAGCTCTTTTATCTTGCAAGTTTTGAGTTTTTAGGTTTTTTTGAAAATTTTAGCATTTTCAAAATCCATGCCTCTGGAAAACTAGCACCCATTTTTGAGAAATTTTCACATACAGTATCAAAAATTTAAGTGTGCTATATTGTTGGAAAGCTCTTTTTGAGCCTAATCCAACCATGTTGGTTTCATTTTCAAATTTTTCCATTTGATTGGCTATTTTACTTGCAGATTACCTAATTTTTGATGTGCTAACTATTGTGGAGCTAACAAGTTGTGCTTGTAGGTTCTCTCATCGCTTGAAATATTTTTCCAAAAGAATGCATGTCAAAGCTCCAAATGAAAAAGGGCTACTAATGGTTTTTTCAAGGCTGCCCAAAGCATAAAAACCTAGTGCTTGTTTCATTGCTTTCTTTTGACTGTGGCATATACTAGTTGTTTCATTTCATAGGAACTTAATATCTTGTTGTAGAAATATTTTGGTGGTAGGAGAGTATGCTCTTCACCTTTGTGGTGAAACAAAAATCTTGACCCATCTTTCAATTTTGAAAGCAAGAGGGTAATTGAACCTTTTCTTGGTGTGTTTGGGAGAAACTTTGAGATAGGGGAGTATGCTCTTCACCCTTTTGGTGAAATAGAAATCTTGAACCTCAAAAGTTAATCTAGTCTTTGTTTAGCATTAGGATCCTTTAGCGGGCCTACTCTTGAGTAATCAAGAGGAATGACCCAAGTGGGGATAAGCTTATACTGAGCTATTCCAACCCACTATAATCTCAAGGCTATCAAGGACACAAAACCTTGGTAGACATAGTTCTTGTCTTTTCTTGATGTGAGTACTTGTGGGATTGTGACCATGAGGAAAGTGTTGAGCAAGAATGCTTAAGGTACTCTTGTGGCCATGAGGTCCCAGTCCTTTTTGAGGAGCAAGAGAGGTACTACGAATGAAAGCCCTTACTAAGAACCATAGATAGAGGCCACCCTATTTTTCTTCTTAGCTTCTTGGTGCAAGGATTGATCCAAGTGGAATAACCTAGATCACCCCAAGATTACTCACCATCTGTGTTCCTTTGGTTGTGTCATTGACACTTCAATGAAAAAGCCAATATCTATTGTGGGAAACCACTTTGTGTGAGGAAATGGAACATCAAGTGTGGGCCAAGTTGTTAAGTATTGAGCCATTGTCTTTTTAGGCTAAAAAAGTTCTTGAAGTGTTCTCATTGTGATAGACCCATGTAAACGTTCTTGCATATTCAACATCTCGGTAGTGCTCATAAAAGTTTTTCAATTTTGATATCACAATTGATTGTCTTGGCAAGGTTTCTTTTACCCTTGTTTCAAGTTTTTGAAGACATGTTTGATCACCTACCATTTGCAAACCTATCAATTTACTATTGTCATTATGATTGAGAACAAAAAACCAACCCTCAAACTAAAAATTTGGACTAAATTGCCTTAAAAACTAAGATTTTGACACTCACTAGTCAAGAATCATATGACACTAGAATAGTATCACTCTCTGTCCTATAAAATATTGCACAATAGTTCACCCCTAGAAGACTATTGCCCCACTTGCCTGGAAAGTATCACCCAGGCTACTTGGAAAGTGTCACCCCACTTAATGTGAAGTATCACCTGGTCTGAAATTATCACCCTGCTTAACACGAACTATCACCCAAAATCTTTTTGTTGTCTACCTAATTCATGCAATTTTTAGCCTTCTCTTAGTTGACCAGATTTTAGTAAGTTTCATACCCTACAACTGAAAACTTGTTTGTACCTCAGGTTCTTGGTTGTAGACATCTTGAGTTAGTAATCTTTGACTTCACCAAAAAAATTTCTTGTCTTTGGTAAGTTAGGAACCATCCTTGTTGACAAGATTCACCTTTAGATTCCTTGATTGCACTCCTAGAGAGTTTGAGTACTCTTTTGTCCAAATCCACCTTCATATAAATTCAATTTCAATATATTTTGGTTAAATCATCCTCCTGATCCATATGTGCTAGGATACTAGAATCCTTTTGTTATGCACCACTATGGTAGTGTTGATTTATACCTTTTGTTAGCTTTCTATCTCACCATATCTCTTTTTGGACAATTGAATATTTTCACTATCCTAGTTTGACAATTAACGATTCAGAAGGTTATTTTCTCACTAAGGCTCTTTTCTTTCATGCTGGTTACAACAAGATACCAAGTGGGTCAAGGAAAACAACCTCAAGTAGTTTTTGATCAATTACCTTCAGTCTAAACTCATCAAAAGTGAAAGGGGAAAGAACCCATCTTTGATCAATCTCCTAGGAGTGCTTCAGAAGTTTGGTTTGAGCCTAAGAGTAGCCTTAGTTAGTTGAGTACTTCTTTACCATCCTCTCAATAAAATATGGACATGAGCTACACTTTGACTAGGAGACAAAGAGAAGCAATAGATCAAACCCTTGATGACATTTTTCAGAGACATAGGGGTAGCATGTCGGTCAATGATGATAATCAACCTGAATCACCTCCTATTAATTCAAGATATCTAGATGCTCATCAAGATGCACAGTCACAACATGAAGACCAAAATAATCAATCTTGTGATGCTCATGTGAATGCAGCTAACTTGTTCAATTGTTCAAGGCCAAGATCTCCACTAAAAAAAACTGCAAGATATACAAGTGAGAGGCTAAAAAGTATTGAGAGAGAAAAACAAGCCTTCTTAAATGAATAAGCAGCAAAAGAAGAAATATTTAGGCTCCTAGAAGAATAACAACGAACCTTGTTGGACATAGAGAGAAGGGCCGCACAAGAAGAACAAGATAGGCTCCTAGCCCAACAACTTAATGCATAATTCAACAATAGGGGTACCAACAGTGGGACCAACTACCCACCATCTACTCCCTTGGGCACTCCATGAGGTGAAAAATATTCAAGGTCACCATCAAGATCTCCTAGTCCTAGAGGAAGGCCTTCACAACATGCTCACTATAGGAGACAGACACCTCCTAGGAACTCAAGACAACCCTCCCAATGAGCTCATCATGGCTCTCAACATGGAGGAACTAGTGCAAATTATGAAGCTCAAGACTTTATGAGAATGCAACAAGAACCACTTTTCCAACAATATGTGGAGAAATATGTTGAGAAAAATAAAGATAAGTTCCTAGAGAGCTTAATGAACAAGGGTGTGAGGGTCCCTTATAACTTTGATGTGGATAGGAAAATAAAGAAATAGAGTCCCTCACAAGAAGAGGAGATTAAGAAAATCAAGAAGATGATGGAGAAAATGATGGCTTCTAAGAGTTCCTTCAACCTTGATTCTATTTTTCCTAATCCTTTTGATAGGAGTGTGAGCATGACAAATTTTACTAGAAAAATTGAATTTCCCCAATATCACAAATATGATGGTAATGGTGACCCACATGATCATGTGCATTAGTTTTATACTATGAGTTTTGAATTTCACCATGAAGATTCCTATCTAATGAGATTATTTCCAAGGATTCTAAAAGGTCAAGCTATGGAGTGGTTTACCAACATAACCCCTCCCATCAAAACTTTTAAAGAACTGGTCCATAGATTTGTGCAACATTTTGCCTACAATTTATCAAGATCAATCACCATGCTTGATTTGTTTAATTTGAAACAGAATCAAGGGGAATCCTTTGTTACATTTTTACAAAGGTGGAGACGATTATGCTCCTGATATTCTAGGATGATTCCCGAACAAGAGAGAATTTATATCATTGTGAGAAATTTAATATATGAGATGCGGTATGAGGTTCAAAAGATGGTCTTTGATTTATTCAACACCGTGGTTGAAACCACATGTAGAATAGAGGATGTCTTAAAAGAGAAAGGTATTTTGACTAAACAACATAATAACAACAATAGTCAAAATAATAACAACAATCATAAGGACAAAGGAAAGAACTCACACTGGAATAAAAATAAGTAGGTAGTCAATGATGGAGTTTTTGACTCTAACCAACCAAAGGATCAGGGTGTCCTTCATTTATCTAGTGCAGTTCAAGCTATGAAGCTTAACACATCCTCTAACCAACAAGAGCATAAACAAAGATATCAAGAAAGACCTAAAAAGGAGAGGCGACAATTCTCTAAGCTCGGGGACTCTTATGAGGATATTTTCAAAATGCTTATTGATAACAATATTGCACAACCACAAGTTCTAGAAAAATTTCACATACCTGACATTAAGCCATATTGGTGGAATGAAAAAGCTTACTGCATATTTCATAATGGCATTGGACATCACATAGAACACTACTAGAAAATTAAACATCTCATTCAAAATCTTATTGAAAATGGAAAGCTTGAGATTGATGGGTTGAAAACCAATGCAGATCATAAAGCATTTAAGGAACCTTTGCCTAAATATGATAAGGGGGAAACCTCTAAACCCAAAGATGGCAAACCTACAATCAACTACACCTATACATCTGCAAAGAATGTTATCAATATGCTTGAAGTTGTGGATGAAAATGTCAACATGATGTGAAACAAAGATTCTTATAGTCATGATGTGGACTCTCATATATTTGATAAAGAACCCATGGTGGTGCTTAGAGGTCCTCACTTTTGAAGGTCATCTCAAGCTCTTAATGCTGTCACTAGAAGCCAAGGTCAATGTCTTGTGGTCATTAGAGGTCCTAATTCTAACCAATCTAGCAAACCAAGGAAAGTGACATCCAAGAATGTCACCACCAAGTCAGTAGTTAATCTAGAAATGAGCTACAATCTTGTTGATTAGTTACAAAGAACACCAGCTCAAATCTCAATTTTTGAGCTCCTAGAGTTGTCTCCAAGACATAAGCATGTCCTTGAAGATGCTTTGTGTATGACCAATGTTCCTAAAAACATAGACATTGATCAATTCCAAAACATGGTAAATCACCTTGCCAGCCCACATTACCTCACATTCTTAGAAGAAGATGACAAAGCCTTGAGCCATCTACATAATCTTTCCCTTCACATTTAAGTCATGATTCACAAAACCCATGTCAGGCATGTGTTGATTGATGGGGGTGCTGGGCTCAATATTTGTTCCTTGAGTTTATTGAAAATACTGGGTTACTTAGAGAAAGTTATTGATACTCACAAGAAAATAACCATCAAAGCTTATGATGAGGTAGAGAGAAGCTCCAAAGGCTTGGCTGTCCTTCCTATCAGGATTGGCCCCATTGAAAAAGACATCTTGTTCTAGATTGTTGATGTTGGTCTTTTAGCCTATAATATTCTGCATGGTAGACCATGGATCCATGAGATGCAAGTGGTGTCATCCACCTACCACCAATGTGTCAATTTCCCCTATAATGGAGTAAAGGTTTGTATACTCAGGGATAGCACCTTATCTGTTAATGCAATTTCAGCAAGGACCCATGTTCCTCTTAATCGGGAAGCAAAAAAATTTGATGCAACTTTGGTGCAATGTCAGAATAAGTTCAAAACATAGACCTTGGTATGGGTGGTTATCACATTGACTCCAAAAAGCTACCAATCTCACCTAGGTCCTATGGTAAACCCTCATAGGACATGTGTCCCTCATCCTTAGCAATGACTCTGTTTGATACATTTGTAGAGTCTTCAATGCCCATTCAGGATGAGAAAGAGGAAGTAGCTGTTAGAGACTGGATTTACAAAGAGGAAAACTACAAGAATAATGAAAATTTTTCTCCATCTCCTAAGACTTATGGGAGAGGATATACTTTGGTCAAAAATATGGGTTACCCAAGTCATGGTCCTCTCAGTCATAGACTAGATGCCAGGACTAAACCTCTCGACCATGCTCTTTTTAGGTATAGGTCTAAAAAGATAGTTGACCTAAAAAGAAAACTATTCCTATCCCTCCTGTGATAGATAGTGATGATGAATCCACCTATGTTCCCAATTTACAAAATCAATAAGGTAGGTGTGAAGATTGGGTCCCTTCCACCAATGTCCTTTGGGGAGATTTAGATACTATAGTTGACAATCCAACAATTTTAGAACTAGAACAAGAACAATCCACTATTGAAGATCATGTTTAGTATCCTATTCAATACACAAATGGCATTCAAGAGGGTGTTACCCTTGGTGACATTAAATCTTCTACCTCAAGGCCTAAAAAATATGGTTGGTGTAAGCATCTCAGTCGGGATTCAGATATGGACTCACATGAGTATGAGTGGGAGACTCTTTCTAATTATTCTATAGTTGACATAGACATTGTTGTTGTTCATACATGTAGTTCCCAATCTGAGGTAGCTAATGAGTCTAGCATAGGATTAGAAGATTGGAATCCATGAGTCACTTTAGTGGACGATGCTTCACTTAGTAGGATAAGTCCTAATTTGGGTACCTTAGAGGGATACTTGATAGATCCTAATTCTATAATCACCAGAGATGATACCATTCCCATACACAATATTGAACTAGTCATTGACTTGCCCCTTGCCAATCCTCACTTAATTGATTGGTCTCAGCACTATCAAGAGCCTCAGCTACTAACTTTTCAAAATGACTATGAAATAGCATGTTATCTGAATGCCCTTTAACCTATAGTCTCTTCCACTAGTGAACCAACTACAAGTATGACAGAGCCAGATATCAAGTACCTCAATCAAAAAATAAAAAGAAAAGAAACAAAAAATAGGAGTTTTGATGGTGAAAACCACTATGTGGTAGTGTCATAACCAAAAAAAGTAAATATAAAAGACATATTCGAAGGTGAAAACCTCCCTGAGGTGCCTAAGGATGGGGTACTTGATCATCTTCCTAGTTATTTTCAAGATAGGTCATCAGTGCTTATTGAGCCTACACAGCTAGTTAATCTGAATGCACGAGAGGCTCCAAAAATAGTTCATTTGGCTCAATCATTGTCAACACAAGAAAAAGAGGCATATACCAACTTCCTACAAAGAAAGAAAATTAATTTTTCTTGGACTTACTCAGACATGCCAGGATTGGACACTAGTCTCATTATGCATCATTTGTCCATAGCTCCAGGAATCAAACCAGTAAAATAGAAATTGAGGTAAATGCATCCTCACATAGCTCTCCTTGTCAAAACTGAATTAGAGAAGCTCCTTAGTGGAGGATGTTAGAGTAGTCTTATGTTAGCTAATAATTAAATCATTTAATTATTAGTTTATCATACTCTAGGCTTAAGTTTCACTTAGGCGCTTTATAATTCTTTAGGGTTTTAGCCTTTAGGGTTTCGTGTTTCCTTTTATAAGGATTCACTTCTTTCATTTCAATAAGGAGATTGTATTATTTTCATCATTGTTAATAGAAGATTATTTTCTTGCAACATGGTTTTGCAGTCTCTGGCCTTTTGGCCGCCATAGCTTTCTGTCTTTTTGCTTCTTCTTTGTGACAGTCTTGCATGCAGGTGTTCTTGGGATGATTTGCGTTTGTCAAATCTAACATGGTATCAGAGCTCTCCTGTTGTTCGCTGTTCGAGTTTTATTGAAGCACAGAGGGTTTCAGAAGTTTTTTTGTGGATCTGGGGGGGAGCCAAAATTTGGCTCACCTTGGGCAAAAACGGACACCACCATTGTGTCCGGAAGGCCCAAGAACCCCTAAATCCATATAAAACTTGTCCATTTTGGACACAGTGGCATCTGAGGCAAAAATTTTTTACATACCAGGGCCGTACGGCCCTGGCACGCACTCCGAGGTGGGTACACGGTGATTTTTTTTTAAAAAAAAAATATATTTCGGGAGCCGCCGCCCAGCGGCCACCCCCGCGTCGCCCAGCAGCAACCGCAGCCGCGGCCACCGCCCGAGCGGCCACCGCAGCCGCGGCCCCCGCCACTGCCGCAGCCACGGCTCCCGCCACCGCGCCACCCGCGGCCCGCCCAGCTGCCGCCCACCCCGGCTCCGCCACTGCTCCGCTGCCCTCTGCGGCCTCCGCCGCCCTCGGCCCCGCCGCCCGCGCCCTCCGCTTCGCCGGCCCGCCCACCGTCGGCAGCAGCGCCGCCTCCCAGCCCCGCTCCGGCCCGCCCAGCCGCCGCTCGGCCGGTTTCAGCCCCCGCGGGCTGCTATTCGTAGCAGCACGGTCATATGACCGACCAGGGGCTGCGACCCAGCCCCCGGAGCGCGCCATGCGCCCGGGGGCCTATTTTTTTTAGCCCCTGGGGCTCTTATCTTGCCTTTTTGGGGGTACCTGGGCTTTTTTCGCTCTACAGGGAGCATACGGGGGTGTTTTTCTAACTTCCATATATCGTCAGAAAGCTCTTTCCGAGCTCTTTCCGATGATGGAGGTTAGGATTTTGGGTTCTACCTTTTCAATAGCTTTTTTTTCTGTTGAAGTCTGATGTCTATTTTTGCCTTCCGAGAGTCATATCTGGCTCATCCGGACTCCTTTTTCGGCAAACGAGATATCGTCGGAAAGCTGGTTCTGTGTACTATTCAGTGGCAGAGGTATTTTTTCCAGATTCTTCTCTAGGTTTTCACTCCTCTGAGTTATGTAGTTTATGCCCTCTGGTGGTGTGCTTGGTTCTACAGGTCCGGGGATCTCTTCTTCTGGTTTCTTTGTGCACTCTTCTTTCTGACTTCTGAGCTTGCATGCTCTTTCTGTTGCATTCTTTTTTCTGTAAACGCACTGAGATAAAGTGCCTCTTCTACTTTTCTGGGATCTTTTTCACCTGGTTCAATTTTAGTATTCGCACTCAGTTATAAAGTGCCATGGGGGGATTCTGATGCATTTGCCACTATAGGCGCATCCACTCTTGTCAAGTGAGCGTACCTTCCACGACATTAGCCCATGTAGACTGTGTCTATGACACCGCCCTTTATCCTATTTGTGTGCTTCTATTGCACTGTTGGTGTTCCTGGTTCTTCTTCTGCAACTGTTTTTGGTACTGCATTTCAGTGTTCCTGTCACCTCTCCCAGTTCATCATTATGGGGGGGTTCACCTTTTGGTTCTATTGCTTCCTGGTTCGATTGATCAGCTCTTCAGACACTTGTCTTCTCTACCTGGTCATGCACTTCAGTGGGGGTTCCAGCAGTATCTTCTGACAGAGTTTTCAGACATGCTTCGGAGGAGCTTCTTGCTCTCTTCTTGTTCCTTTCTCTGGGACATCTTTTGCTTTATGTTTTGGGTACCTGATCAGGCTTAGTTGCCAGGACCCATCTTTCCTACTTTCTGCAGTAGTTTAGCTTTTTTTGCTTCTCCCTAAGTTACACTTAAGGGGGGGTGTTAGAGTAGTCTTATGTTAGCTAATAATTAAATCATTTAATTATTAGTTTATCATACTCTAGGCTTAAGTTTCACTTAGGCGCTTTATAATTCTTTAGGGTTTTAGCCTTTAGGGTTTCGTGTTTCCTTTTATAAGGATTCACTTCTTTCATTTCAATAAGGAGATTGTATTATTTTCATCATTGTTAATAGAAGATTATTTTCTTGCAACATGGTTTTGCAGTCTCTGGCCTTTTGGCCGCCATAGCTTTCTGTCTTTTTGCTTCTTCTTTGTGACAGTCTTGCATGCAGGTGTTCTTGAGATGATTTGCGTTTGTCAAATCTAACAGAGGATTTATAAGAGCTATTGATTATACCAAATGGATATCCAATATTGTACCAGTTTCAAAACATGACAAGTCCATTCATGTTTGCACAGACTTTAGAGATCTTAATAAAGCATGTCCAAAGGATGATTTTCCACTTCCAAACATAGACATGATAGTGGACATGACCGTGGGCTATGAGATCTATTTTTTGATGGATGGCTTTTCTGGGTATAATCAAATCAAAATAGCTCCTGAAGACCAAGAAAAAATTGCATTCACTTGTACATGGGGAACCTATTGCTGGAACATCATGCCATTTGGATTAAAAAATGCCAAAGCTACATATCAAAGAGCTATGACTACTATTTTCCATGACATAATGCATAAGAACATGGAAGACTATGTGGATGACACCTTGGCTAAATCCAAGAAAAGGGATACACACCTTGGTGATTTAGAAGTAGTTCTAGATCATATGGAACAGTTTCAACTCAGATTAAATCCCAAAAAGTGTGCATTTGGAGTCACCTCTAGCAAACTCTTAGGATTTAACATTTTAGCTAAAGGAATAGAGGTGGACCCAGAAATTTTTCAAGAAATAATGGATATGTCACCTCCTAAAAACGTCAGTCAAATGAGGAGTCTTTAGGGACACCTTTAGTCTATAAGGAGGTTTATTTCACAACTGGCTGATAGAGCTCAACCCTTTAATAAGACTTTGCATAAAGGGGTTAAATGTGTCTGGAATGAGGAATGTCAGCAAAGCATGGATCAAATCAAATAGTACTTGGCTAATCCTCCAATCTTAATGCCCCCTATCCCAGGAAAACCACTTATATTATATGTCTCAATAATAGAATCTTCCCTAGGGGCATTATTGGCTCAACTTGATGATACTGGGAAAGAAGGAGCCATATATTATATTAGCCGCACTCTTGTGTCATATGAGGTTAACTACACTAGTATTGAAAAATCTTTCCTAGCTATGGTGTTTGCTTCCCAAAAGTTGCAACATTACATGCTTGCACATACAATACACCTCATTGCAGAAATTGATCCTCTAAAATACTTTCTCGGTAAGGCTACTCTCAAAGGTAGGCTTGCTAAATGGATGATGATTCTTTCAAAATTTGACATAGAATATGTTGAGCATAAGGCTATAAAAGGACAAGCCATTGTAGACCAATTGGCTGATTTTCCAATTCCAGACAAAGTACCAATTCAAGTTGAATTTCTAGATGAGCACATAATGTACATGACTACAAGAACCTGGAAGATGTTCTTTGATGGTTTTTTCATGCAAATTGGTTCAGGCATTGGAGTGTTGTTTGTCTCTCCTTATGGATATACTATTCCTAAGTCCTATAAGTTATTATTCCCATGCACAAAAAACATTGTTGAATATGAGGCCTTGACAAATGGATTGAAAATGGCCATAGAATGGGGAATTACAGAGCTGCACATTTATGGGGATTTGCAATTGATCATCAATCAAGTTAATGAAGAATATCAAACAAAGGATGACAAACTTATACCCTATAAGAAGATGGTTGATTCATTGTGCTGATACTTTACCTTTGTTACATTTCAACAAATCCCTACAGTAGAGAATAAAGTACCTAATGCTATGGCTACATTAGCTTCCCTTCTTTAGCTAGAACAACATGAGTCCAAATTTAAATTCCTGGTGGAAGAGCTATGTTACCCTCTTTTTGACTACTCAAAAAGCCATGTCATTTGTACCTTGGTTAGCCATGAATCATCTCGCTATGGTGCCATTTATTCATATCTCCATGATGGTACTATTCTTGAAACCTTCAATCATTCTAAAAGAAGAAACCTAACGCGAAATGCCTCTCGCCACACCCTTATCTCTAGTGATCTGTATAGTAGGGGTTTAGATGGGACACTTCTTAGGTGTTTAGAAAAGGATGAGTCCAACCAAGCATTAGTTGACATTCATGAGGGCATTTGTGGAGGATATTCTAATGGTCTTGTAATGGCCCGATAGTTTCTTAGGGCTAGGTACTATTGGCCTACCATGTAGACAGATGCAGCAGCTTTTGCTAAATCTTCTGAAAAGTGTCAGAAACATGGAAACCTTATACATGCTCTAGGTAGGGAGCTTATTCCTTCTATTTCTCATTGACAATTTTAGCATTGGGCCTTTGACCTTATTGGGCAGATTCATCCCAACTCATCAGGTGGACACAAATTCATTATTACTACTACTGATTACTTTACCAAATGGGTAGAAGCTATCCCACTTTCTATTGCCTCAGGTAGGACAATTTCTTTATTTATTTTGAACCATATCATCTGTTGGCATGGAGTGCCTTCTAAGATAATTACTAACAATGGGGGTTAGTTTAAAAATAAGGACCTTAAACATCTCTATAAGAAACTCAAGATAAAACAATATTGGTCCTCCATTTACTTCCCGCAAGGAAATGGACAAGCAGAGGCTTCAAATAAGACCATTCTCAAAATCCTCCATAGAACGGTTTACAAGAATGGTAGAGATTGGCACCTATAGATAAATCTAGCCTAGTGGGCCTATAGAATGAGTATTCATACTCCAATAGGGGCTACACCTTTTTCCCTCACTTATGGTGTTGAAGCAGTGTTACCTTTAGAGGTAGAGATCCCTTCACTTAGAGTCTCTATCAAAGGTTTAGTGATAGATGAAGACTACCATGCCATGAGGTTGTAGGAACTAGAACTTCTAGATGAAAAGAGAAAAGCATCTTTTGATCACATGAGATTTTTCCAAAAGCGTATTTCCAAAGCATTCAACAAGAAGGTTGGCCCTAGAGAATTTCAAGTGGGGGATCATGTTTTGCAAGAAAACCCTAAGAACCAAAAAAATAGAGAACAAAAGGGGAAGTTTGAACCTAATTGGCTTGGACCATACATCATTACTATAGCTTTTGGTATGGGTGCTTATTTACTATCTGATCTAGAGGGGGAACAACTCCCTAACCCCATCAATATTTTGCACCTCAAGAAGTTCTATCGATGATGCCTATTCTGTCTAGGTGCATCCTTTGTATATTTTTATTGGTCTTGAAAAAATTCCAAAAAAATTAATATATGATGTTGAAAAAATCCTAAAAAGCATATAAAGTCCTGAAAAAATACAAAAAAATAAAAAAATGCAAAAAAAAAAGAAAAAGAAAAAAAAAATTGCCTTGGTGAAAACCTAGAAACAGGCGCCTTAGTAGCAAAAATACAAAAAAATTGAAAAAATAAAAAAATCTCCAAGTGGTGAAAACTTGGAAATAGGTTCTACTTGAGGCCTTTGCACCCTTGTTTCTTAGCATACATACTCAACACTTTTCCTTTCTCCATAATCCCTCAACCTTGTTGCCTTGGTTTGGAATTGGTCTTTGTCTTTGTCTAGGGGGCATAACTGTGTTAGCTTTAGTCTCTAGGATGCATTGGTCTTTAGGACATCTTGAAAATGGTGTTTTTCAACACCACCCTAAACTGTGTTTTTCAACACTGCCCTAGCGTCAAGTGTTTCTCAACACTTATCAAATATCCTACCCTGCAGTTTAACATGATATAATATTTCTCATTGGCAAATGTGATACTCAAAGTTTGACTCTATGACCTACACACATGAACTTAAAGACTCGACTCACTGAGACTTGTTTGACTTTATTTCTTCGTGTGATATCTATGATGATTTTTTTGATGAGTGTTCTCTCCCTAAGAAGTTTTCAACGATGCATAGCTAGAAGATTGAGGGCACGAGGACATGTTTTATTGCTTTTTCTTCTTATGGGTATATTTTGTTGGTCCTCATTGTCATTAGCATTTATGCTTGTTCCACTTGACAATAGATCTATAAAGTATTATCCCTGATTGTTTACACAAGTGCATACTTATATTCATCTTGACTTTCCTTGTGTCTTGATATGAGTATAATCTTACCATATCAAATTTAGGTAATCTCACTACACTAGTCATCTTGACCTACATGTCTTTGGTGCCTAGGTGGGATTCCCATATTCTATCTGATATATATCATATTCATATACCCATAGCCATACTAGTGTGCATTGTATGATCTTATGATTCTACCAATAAAGATTGATGATTATTATATGTCTATTGGAGTTGTGACCTTGCAAGTTAACCACTTTCATATTAGCTTTCATTTTAGGTTCATGTTAGTATAGCTTTGCATCTTGCATATGGAGAGAGCTCCCTTTTAATCTTTTGTGGACCTATCGGTCAACTGCACTCGCCTTTCCTTTTCTCGATCATGTCTTCCACTCCTTTTTTTTTACATCACATCCTTTTCCTGTCATCACAAGGAGTTAATCTTACCATTTTTTACTTTTTGACCAATTTTCAAAACGCCTCAAAATTATGCAAAAATTGCACCCCTAGCTAATTTTGACATCCTGGATCCATTTTTGGGATCAAAATTGAAATCTGAGTTCATTTTCATAATCAAAATTGCATTTCAAAATTTTCACCCTATTCTACATAGTTGGTTGTGTTAGGAATGAATGCAAAGTGTTTTGGCACTCATTTTGTAGCAGTTGTTGTTGCATTCATGACTTGGATTGTCATTGATGTCAACATAGTGATATTTTGGATATTAGTAGGAAACTAGGTACAATTTTGTTTTGCACACACATTTTATTGTAGATTGGATTTTGTGTAGTTGATGGTATTTTCTTTGGTGTGTTATTAACCTATGGTTAACAGCACAAAAAGAAATTCATTCATTTGTAAGAGTTATGAGCAGTTTGGTGAAAGCAGTGTTTAGACAGTGTTTCTATGTAGTGATGTTCGGAAATCAGAGGATATCTCTTATCTGGGATGGAATCTAATTTTTCATAGTTAAAGGGATGTTGGAGACTCATTAATGATGATGTGGTTCATAGTGAAAACTTTGAAGATATTTTTGGAGAAAGTTACAGTAACTGGAAGCCGACAGTTTTATGTGAATTCTGTGTGTAGCATGTAGAATTTATTATTTTGTAATTGAGGACCGACTCATTTGTAATTATTTGAGTTTGGTATATAAGAAGGAATTTTTTCCTTATTTTAATGTGTACTATGAAGAGTGAGATGCGAATATATGCATGAAGTGAAGAAAAGAGTTAATTCAGTGATGAAGGAAGACTTGTGAGTACAGAGATCTAGAATTGTGATCTTGTGTAGCAGAGAGTGATGTTTTGGCATAGTGTGAAGGAGGTAATATATTTCATATTATTCTATTGAATAATTCTAAGATCTTTTGGACAGTGGGTTCAAAGATCTTGCCTTGAAGCTGTTTGGATAGTGGGTCCTTCTATCTTCCATAAACTCTTAACCGGGTTAGAATCTTTTAACAGGGATTCAAAATCTCCTAACAGGGATTTATATGTACTAAATGTATTTCATAAAACTCCTAACAGGGTCCATCCTCCAACAAGGAACTTTCATATTAGTGCATCATTTTGTGCGCATCATTCCCACTAGGGTTTACTCTTTTCAAGAGGTTCCCTAGTTAACATATCTTGTGTTATTGTGCAATTGTGTATGATTATCTTTCTATGGTTGATCAGTAGATTGATTATATTGTTTAAAGCTATTGAATGGATAAATTATCAGATAACTGATTCACCCCCCCCCCCCTCTCAGTTATCTTGGGGATCTTTACTTTCTAACAATTGGTATCAAAGCAACAGGTCCTTGAAAGAAAAGTTTAACAACTTAAGGAGATCCATGGTGAATTTTAGAAAAGAAAGCCCTAAGTTTGATGGAGTGAATTTTGATAGCTGGAAAGAAAAGATGAAGACACATCTATTATGTTTAGGACCAAGTTATTGGTTGATTACAAAGAATGAGAAGACTATCATTGAGGAAGACAATCTAGAGGCAAGAACTAAAGATGAACTAGATCTATTCATGTGTAACATACTTGCAAGAGAAGCACTTTTATCAACACTACCAGAGAATGAATATAGTCAGGTAAGATGTTTCAAAACATCTCATGCAATTTGGAAAGCTTTACATTCTACTTTTGAAGGTGATGAACATGCAAAGAAGGCTAGATTACATAATTGGATTTGTGCATTTGAAGATATCAGAATGATGGAAGATGAATCTATTGGAAGTTATATTGGTAGGATGTCTGAGATTGTGATAGGAATAAAGTCTTATGGAGGTGATAAGATAGAGAATGAAGTGATATGGAAAATTCTAAGAAATTTGACACCAGTATTCAAGCAGACAACATAGATGATTGAAAAAGTGATACCTTGTACATCAAACTTTTCAAGAGAGACTCTTCTTGGAAGATTAGAAACAACAGAGATGAACTTGAGATTATCAGGAGAGGTACCTAGAATGGAAACAACATTCAGTGCTCTTAGCATTAGACCTACAAGAAGTACTAGTTTGAATGGAGATTATGCCAGCAGTAGCAGATCTAAGGAAGATAAGAAGATTGAAGAAGGTATTGCATTGCTTGTAAAAAGAGAACTAGATGGTAAGAAAATCTTTAAATGTTGGACTTGTCAAGAATATGGTCATTTTGCATCTAAAGGTCAAAAAAGAGTTAAGAAGTATAGAAGCAACTTTAAACCTAGGAGATGTAAAGAATGTTATTATGCAAATGATGAAGATTTTGAAGCAAGAATTGAAAAACATTTAAGTGACAGTGATAATGATAACTTTGAGGAAATAGGATTTGTAGCAATTAAAGAAGAAAGTTCTGAATCTGATAAAAGGGATGAAAAAGCATTAGTTTCACAAGTTGGAAAGAAATCTGATTGGATTATAGATAGTGGTTGTTCACATCATATGATTGGAGATAAAAGAAAGTTTGTTAAGTTAGATAATTATGATGGAGGAATTGTTAGGGTTGGTAACAATGCACCTTGTTTGATTAAGGGTATATGATCTATTAATCTTGATGGAAAGACTAACACTGATGATGTTTACTTTGTTGATGGACTAAGACATAATCTACTAAGCATTGGACAATTGGCTGATAAGGGTTATCAAGTTTGGTTTTCAGAGAAAACTTGAGTGATAAAAGATAAAGATGGAAATCTGATTGGAAAAGGATCCAGACCTAGAGGTAATGTATTTCAATTGAATCCTACTAAGATGACATGTTTGATAACTAGGATTGATGACAATTGGCTATGGCATAAAAGGTTTTGTCATATAAACTTTGATAATATTGTCAAGGTGAGCACTAAACTTGCGGTAAGAGGTTTACCTAGAATTATGAAACCTACTAACATGATTTGCAAAGAATGTATGATGGCAAAGAAGAAAAGGAGTTCATTTTCCAATAAGAAGTTCACATCGGCAGAGAAGTTGGAGATTGTTCATACAAACTTGAGTGGTCCTACTAGGACTAGAGGATTCTATGGTGAAAGGTATTTTATGATTCTTGTTGATGATTTTACAAGAATGATGTTGATTGCATTTTTGAAAGAAAAATCTGAAGCATTTGATAAATTTAAGATCATGAAAAACAAAATTGAGAATGAATCTAGAATGAAGATTAAGTGTCTAAGATTTGATAGAGATGGTGAATTTACATCTAGAGATTTTAACACTTTTTGTGAAATGAATGGCATTAAGAGACAACTTTCAGCCCCCAGAACACCAGAACAAAATGGTATTGTAGAAACAAGAAATAGGTCAATAACTGAAGCAGGAAGAGCTATGTTGTTTGAAAATGATTTGGCTAAAACTTTTTGGAGAGAAGCAGTGAACACAGTAGTATACACTATGAACAAAGTACAAATTAGAGTAGATAAAAACAAGACACCTTATGAATTATGGTTTGGACATACACCCTCAGTTAAGTATTTTAGAATTTTTTGAAGTAAATGTTATATAAAGAGAGATGACGATATAGGAAAGTTTGATCCTAGAAGTGATGAAGGAATATTTCTTGGATATTCTTTAAAAATCAAAGCATATAGATGTTATAACAAAAGAACTAAGACTATTGTTGAAAGTGAAAATGTAAAAGTTGATGAGAAGTTTAAAATTTAGGAAAGAATGGTTGATTATGAATCTGATGGAGAAGCACAACCTCAGCCTAACATTGAAAACATAGAATTATTTTTTGAAAATAACAATAATTTGCTGAATGAAAGTCATACTGAAGAAGATAGAGAAGAAAATAGAGAAGAAAATAGAGAAGAAAACAGAGAAGAAAATAGAGAAGAAAATAGAGAAGAAATTAGAGAAGAAAGCAGAGAAGAATCTACAGTTGGAACAAGATTAGTAACTATGACACCTAACAGGTATACTTCAAGACATCACCCTGTTGAGCAAGTTATTGGAAGTTTAGATAGAGGAGTTTTGACTCAAAATAAGGTACATTTATGTTTGATTTCTGAAATTGAACCTAAGACTACTAATGAAGCTTGTGAAGATGAACATTGGATCAATGCTATGAAAGAAGAACTAGAGCAGATTGAAAAAAACAAGACATGAGAATTGGTCCCTAGACCTAAAGATAAGAATGTGATTGGAACAAAGTGGGTATTCAGAAACAAGATGAATGAACAAGGAGAAGTGATAAGAAACAAAGCAAGATTGGTATGTAAAGGATATTCACAAAAAGAAGGAATTGTCTATGAAGAAACTTTTGCACCTGTGGCCAGACTTGAAGCAATGAGAATATTTCTAGCATATGCAACTTACAAGAAATTTAGAGTGTATCAGATGGATGTGAAGTTAGCATTTTTGAATGGTGAATTGGAAGAAGTCTACATTGAGCTGCCTGAAGGTTTTCCTTTGACACAAGAAAGAGATATGGTATGTAAGTTAAAGAAAGCTTTATATGGATTAAAACAAGCACCTAGAACCTGGTATGCAAGATTGGATAAGTATTTACTGAAATTGAGATTTATAAAAGAAACAGTAGATAGTAACTTATATACAAAATAAATTGAGAATGGTTTGCTGGTTATAGTTATATTTGTTGATGATATTATCTTTGGAGGAGAAGATGAAGCTAGTGACAAATTTCCAGATGAAATGAAGACTGAATTTGAGATGAACATGATTGGAGAAATGAAATATTTTTTGGAATTATAGATAACATAAAGCAAGGAAGGTATATTTGTAAGTCAAACTAAGTATTTAAATGAATTATTAAAAAGATTTGGAATGGAAGATTCTAAACCTGTTGGAACACCTATGGTAACCAGACATAAGTTATCTAGCAAAGATGAGACACCAACAGTTGAGAAGAAAAAGTACAGATCTATGATTGGAGGATTGCGGTACTTGACACATACAAGACCTGATATAGCACATTCAGTGGGGATTGTAGCAATATTTCAAGAAAAACCTAGAGAATCACATTATGTAGCAGTAAAGAGGATACTGAGATATCTGAAAGGAACAATGGATTATGGATTATGGTATGAGAATTCTAATGATTTTACCTTATGTGCCTATACTGATGCAGATTGGGGAGGCAACATTGATGACAAGAAAAGCACTAGTGGTGGAGCCTTTTTCCTTAGGGTTAAATTGGTCTCTTGGCTAAGTAAGAAGTAGAATTGTACTTCACAAAGCATAGCAAAAGTAGAATATGTTGCAGCAGCAAATAAATGTAATCAGATTATTTGGATGAAGCAGATGTTGAACTATATTGGAATAAAGTTTGATGAGCTTGTTGTTATACATTGTGATAACACCAGTATAGTGAGTATGTCAAAAAATCCTATTTTACATTCTAAGACTAAACATATTGAGATCAAGTATCATGTTGTAAGAGAGAAAGTTGCAGAAAAAGAAGTAAGATTGGAGTACATAAGTACAAAGGAGCGGATAGCAGATATATTTACAAAGCCTTTACCTAAGGATACATTTGTGTATCTAAGAGGTATGCTCGGGGTTATGCCCCAACCTATTTTTGAGAATTGATGCAGATGATTGCATTTGTCCAGTGGCATATGAGCCCTATCTTTCTTCTAGATTGGATGTTGGAACTTCCTCTATGGGGGAGTTTATGAGCTGAGTCATGAGGACTCTTGTTATTGTATTCTTCTGAAAAGTGTCTTTTGACATTAAGTTGTTGTTGACTTAGTGATATAATTTCTATCATTGATGTCAATGGGGGAGAGATATACATGAAAAACATTGTGGATTGTATGAGAGAGCTAAATAGGAAAAGGAAGCAAGATTTGATTTGATATTTTGCAGTGACGTTGCAATATTAGATTTTTGGAACATTGGATGTTTTTCATCTATGTTTCCATCAATGCCAATGGGGGAGATTGTTAGGAATGAATGCAAAGTATTTTGGCAGTCATTCTGTAGCAGTTGTCGTTGTATTCATGACTTGGATTGTCATTGATGTCAACACATTGATATTCTGGATATTAGCAGGAAAGTAGGTATAGTTTTGTTTTGTGCACATGTTTTATTGCAGATTGGATTTTTCATAGTTGATGGTATGTTCTTTGGTGTGTTATTAACCTATGGTTAAAAGTGCAAAAAGAAATTCATTCATTTGTAAGAGTTATGAGCATTTTGGTGAAAGTAGTGTTTAGATAGTGTTTTTGTGTAGCGATGTTCAGAAATCAGAGGATATCTCTTAGTTGGGATGGAATCTGATTTTTTACAGTTAAGGGGATGTTGGAGACTCATTAATGATGATGTGGTTCATAGTGCAAACTTTGAGGATATGTTTGGAGAAAGTTACAGTAACTGGAAGCTGACAGTTTTATGTGAATTCTGTGTGTAGCATGTAGAATTTATTATTTTGTAATTGAGGACCGACTCATTTGTAAGTATTTGAGTTTGGTATTTAAGAAGGAATTTTTTCCTTATTTTAATGTGTACTATGAAGAGTGAGATGCGAATATATGCATGAAGTGAAGAAAAGAGCTAATTCAGTGATGAAGGAAGACTTGTGAGTACAAAGATCTAGAATTGTGATCTTGTGTAGCAGAGAGTGTAGTTTTGGCACAGTGTGAAGGAGGTAATATATTTCATATTATTATTTTGAATAATTCTAAGATCTTTTGGACATTGGGTTCAGAGATCTTGCCTTGAAGCTGTTTCGGCAGTGGGTCCTTCTGTCTTCCATAAACTCTTAACTAGGTTACAATATTTTAACAGGGATTCAAAATCTCCTAACAAGAATTTATATGTACTGAATGTATTTCATAAGACTCCTAATAGGGTCCATCCTCTAACAAGGAACTTTCATATTAGTGCATCATTTTGTGGGCATCATTCCCACCGGGGTTTACTCTTTTCAAGAGGTTCCCTAGTTAACATATCTTGTGTTATTGTGCAATTGTGTATGATTATCTTTCTATGGTTGATCAGTACATTGATTATATTGTTTAAAGCTATTGAATGGATAAATTATCAGATAACTGATTCACCCCCACCCCCTCTAAGTTATCTTAATGATCTTTACTTTCTAACAGGTTGACCATTTGAGGTGTGATTCTTTGATATTTGTTGGGGCACCTTCATTTATTCATCCCTATCTCTTTCAAACTTCTAGTATTTCCTTCACATTCATTCACTTCATCTCTTTGAGGTTTGACTTCATTTTTATCCTATATCTTTCTCAGTCAAGCCTAGTCAAACTAGGGCATGTCTTCACTACTTAATTGTTATCCTATCATCCCATCACCTTTGATTATGATTTCTCGTGACTTGATCAACTTTATCACTCTACTACTTCTCCTCTACCTGATTTCAATTTCAATTCCAAGGGGGCAGTACATATCAACTTCAAATCTTTGATTCAGCTTTATCATTTAGTCCAGCTTGAGATTCTTATTTTGAGACTTGATTATCACTTAACAGCAATGGTGTTGATCTTGTCTTTTGATTCTTATCTCTTATTCTCAGACTTGACTATCACTCAACAATAACGGTGTTGGTCTTGTCTTTCCACCAGTTTATTTTTGTCCTGGCATGTTCCAAGAATGATCACACATCTAGATTGTTTTTTGATCCGAAATCGATCTCACATTTCAATTCTTCTTTGACCACATGTGTTCCTAGAATGATCATAGATTAGTCAAAGAGGGGAAAATGTATGCACCCTAAAATGGTCACCTAGACTTTGGGCCCCCATTCAGCAATTTATCATATCCCTAAATCAATATTTTCAAAAATCAGCATTTTATCAATTATATCATTTTCCTTGATCAAATCCCTTTTTATCATTTATTCAATTATTTTCTATGAGCTAACCATTTTATCCTAAAGTCTTTATTTAATTAAAAGGAACATTTCCTCCCCTTTTAATAAATAAAAAGCCCCCACTTTTCCTCTTATCCTACGTTGCACAAATAAAGCATTATTCTTATTTTATAAAAAGAAGAAAAGCACTTTTTGTCTCATATGGACACAAAAGTCAACTCTTATTTTCTCATTGGAGGATATTTGTGCACATGGATTGCTCCTCTTTAATGCTTCACCCTTGATTAAATCTTTTTCCTCTTAATCTCCATGGTCCATTCCTTTTCAATTTCTTTAAAAGAAAAGCTCTTTTCCTCATTTTCATATGCATTTTTGAATACTAATGTTATGCTGGAGGTTTTCTAGGTCACTTTGGAGCTTTTGAATATTTGGAGCATTCTTTCCTTTTGCATCTATATTCCATTCTTAGTTTCATGCATGCATAGTAGCTTCATGTTTATGCTTTCATAGTGTAGATTTCCTTTCAAGCTTTAGAGTAACTCATCTAGTTTAATTAGGAAGGCTTGGTAATACTTGTACTTTCCTTTTCATAGCATAGCTTGTACTTTCATTTCCATAGCTTAGCTTGCATCTCCCATTTCTACCTTTCATATTCATCTTAATCTAGCTTGCATTTTCATTTCATAGTGATTCTTGGGGCTATTGGCATTCTTTCCCTTATCTTCATTTGAATCACTCATTGTGTGGTTGACTAGCAAGGTCATTAGCTTAATAGCTCTAGCTAAGAGCAATCAAATAATCTTACAACTCCATGCATAAAGAGCTCTAGGTCACCTTCTAAGGTATCTCATTCATGGATTCCCTTGGATATAATGACTTAGAGAAGTGCACCATTTGAGTGTGTACAAGTTGTAGTGAGTAGGACAAATCTTGAGAGAGATAGGAGGATTTTGAGCCAGCCTGGGTACATAAAATTGACCCCAAATGTAACTTACACTATGCAACAAAGGAAAAGCTATAGTGTTCTTCTCCCAATTCAACAAAGGGATGAAAATGTTCCATCTTCTTCCAAAGGAAAGAGACCTATGGATGATACAGCAGCACAGGGTCCTTCTCCGAAGAGGTAGAGACAAGAAGAATCAAGGCTAGAATAGGATGTATATTCTCCTTCTCAGTTCCCCTTACATTTAGATGAGCATGGAGTTGTTGAGAAATTGGTGCAACTGAGCAATGAGGGAAATATTTTTTTTTCTAGTGATGAACTACAAGAATGAATACCAAAGGCACCTAGGGAGATAGAAATGGATCTTACTGTTGCCAAGTTTGAGGGTAAACAAATTGAACCAATTTTGAAATAGGCTAGTGATTCTTTTATTGCAGATGATAAATTTGTGAAGACTAGGGAATTTCTTCAATTTTTGTGGAGAATGAAAATAAACTAGTTTAAAGAGATTCGTGACAAAAGGAGGGAGGTATTCCCTAATAAGGATATGATTGAAATTGAAAATGAGACCAAGGGGGAGATGATGAAGCAGTTTTAAAAGATCACCCCTAAGGAGGGAAGCGATATGGTCCACACTACAAGAGTGTTGATTCTTCCTGAGTGAGACATTGCAAATGCAATATTTTTTTATTAGGTTATAAGAAGCAAAGTAAAGACCCTTGCTACTACAAAAAAAAGCACAACAAGCTACTAGGGGTATTACTTTCTCCAATGATCATGTAGCCCTGGTAATGTGGTCCCTAAAGAGGGAAGAGAATAAAGGAATGAGAGAGGTTCTCTCTTCAGTATATGCTATAAATTTTCTAGTACAAAGAGTAGGTGAGACTTTAGGTGTTGAAGCCTCGAACATCATTCTGGAGACAACCAAATTCAATGTTAAAGTGGTCAAAAAAGTTGCACAAGATAAGCAAGAGTTAAGGATTAATTTTGAAACTATCCTTAAGTCTTATAATGAGCTTAAAATTGATTTAATCCAGAAAGATAAGTTGATTGCAAAGTTGTCTGGACCCTAGGATCATAGGTCACCCCCATTGATGATTTCTGATCAGCCTGCAGTAGCTTCTTCATCAAGCCCAATTATTGAGTTTCCACCATCACCACTCCTAGAAATGAATATAGATGCAAGAGTCAGTTGGGAGAAGCAGCAATTAATTGAGGAAACCAATAAGTTAAGGGAAATAAGGGTGCAGTTGGAAAAAGAAAAGGATGAACATGTAAAGTCTACATCTCTGGTAAACTAGAAGTATGAAGAAAATATGACATAGACAATAATGTAGTTTTCACATGATTTAAAGTCCTCAATTTTATTTAATCATGTCAGTAGGTTACATATTTTGTTTATAGCTTTGAATAAAGATAAGACTGAGTTGGCACCAAATTTTTAAAAATGGATTGAGAGATCTTCAAGTGTGAAGTTATTTCGCTTGTTGTCTAAAGGCCAAGAAGATCTTGATCCCCTAATTAAGCCAGTACATCAGTCTATAAAGAAAATTTTATGAGTATAGTATATTTTTGGATATTTTCATAAGGAAATCTAATGTGTTAAGAAGGGAATTAACACATCTGACCTTAGAAATAGTGCCAAGTTTATTGAAGGATTCTAGAGAGTTAAAAGAGTTATATAAGTGGAGAGAGGAGATGGATGCACTTTTATTAGAAAGAGTGACCGGTGTCTTAAATGACACTTATTATTTTATCAGCACCATCAAGCTACTGATGACCACAAAATCAAAGTTTGGTTTTATTCAGCAAGAGGTCAATCAAATGGAAAACCAATGGGAATAGTTATCTAGAAAGAAAGTTGAGTTTGTAAATTTTGAATTCCCAAGTGGAGGTTTATAATAGGTGGAAGTATCAGTACATACCTCATGAAGAAAAAGTAGATACTCCACCTACTTCTTGAGCCAGACAAAGACTCCAACCTTTTGAGTCCTAAAATTTGTTGAGATTTGGAGAGATATTTATTGCAGGGATGACAATGAAGAAATGGCAATCAGATTTTCTTGAGGAAACCAAGGAAAGAATTGAAGACATAAAGCAAGGTGGCTATCTGCAAATATCTCTCCAAATCTAGTCAATGCATTTATTGTAAACCTAGTAGGGTTGTTGTAAAGTTTTTAGGTTAAATTTTGTAAACCCTAAAGTGATCGGTAGCTTTTTCCATTTCCTTGTATATAAAGGATCTTCCACGATCATTTTAGGCATTGGGAGTTAGGGTGTTGAGAAGATAGAAATTTTGAAACCCTAACCCTCAGTTGAGGATTGTAATATTTTGTATCATTTCTTATCAAGTAATAGAGAAGAAGTGTAGGTTGCTATGATTATCTTGCAAGCTTGACGTCTAGGACATATTGTACACAAATGATCAAAAGGTTATACTTAATACAAAGCCCAAGTGTTTTCCCTTCCTTTATGTTCATTTTGTGAATCTTTAAGTCTCTCAGAGATTAATATGTATGTATCTTTTCTTTGAGTTCTGATCTAGGGTTGGATTAAAATTCCTCAAGGTGGGATATGTCTTCATTAGATTTACATAAGGATTATTTGTAAGTAGGAAAGAATTGGGATATTTGTATTTATGTTTAAAGACCAGTTATTTCAAGGATCTTTTTATTCACTCTATTTTCTGGTAATATTTTCCCAATAGATAAGGTACTCGCATGTATTCCCTTATCTTTGTTATATGGGAAATGATTGAAATCATTGTAATTAGAAAAAACATATAATCAATACCAATCATTTTACTTTATTTTAGTTGCATTATATAATTGTTCTACCCAGTGATGGAGAGTCAATGAATAATAGGGTTTTTATTTAGTAATTTCTCACTATTATCTATTGTAAGATCCAATATTAAGTAAAGAACAAAGCTATATTTATTGGACCAGGTGTACCCACCTTGGCTTTACAGAGCTAGAAGTGAAGAGGGTAGTCTTGTCCCTATAATTGGTTCATTTACCTAAAGATTTATCACATTTGGAACTAACCCCTCCTTAATATCAGTCTTAGGTATATTGGTGTCTAATGGAGAGTAAAATCTTATCCAGGAACCAAAAGTCTCTCTTATTGTGATCTTGGAGTTGATGAATACTTGAGTCCCCTAGGGGCTTGATGATTTCTTTGTCCCTTTTATTTCAATAGGATTATGTTTTCATTATGATCTCCTTTACCAAGAGTTTGGATTGAGTCCATACTCTTGCTAAAGTGGGGGACTAAATGTATCATCAAAAAATGAAAGCACTTCCATTTAGGACTGGTTTAGCCCTCTAATTAGGTGGTATGGGGTCATGTCAAGCACCTTTAATAGGTATTTGACTGAATCTGGCTTCCCCCCCCTATTCTACTTTTCTCCTTCCTATTTCTAGCCTTTTTCTGGCAACTCTTTTTGAGAAACTAAGAACTTTGACTCTTTGGGTCAAGGATGACCTTGTGGGTCAAGGTCAACCTTGACTTTGACCTAGGTAAAAGTCAACCTCAAACTTGAACTAGGTCAAAGTTGACCTCGAGCTTGACCCCATGTCCAAATTTTAGGTTTCCAGAAGTTTCCAGATATTAGGCTTTAGAAAGTTTTATTTCCCCCTTTCGGGTCAGCTTTTTTAGATTTCAGAATGGTAAACTCTTAAATGATATTTAATGTAGGTCCATTTCTAGGGATTTTCACTTAATAGGAATTTATTTCTTATATGTCAGCCTCTCTAGAAGTTTGTGCCCTAGATTTGTATAAAAGCAAGCCTTCCTCTCTCATTTTCCCAATCCATGATCAATCATCTTTTCCACATCCACTTTTTGTGAGAAATAAATTAGCAAGAAAGAAAGGGACATACAAAGAATTCACCCCTCTTCAAACATTCAAGCATCCAAGCATTCATGAATTCAATTCATCAAGGAGATCCATTGATAGTCATTGAAGGATTCGATCTCTTTGGAGTCCTCTTGTTGAAGATTTCTCCATCCACATCCATTGAAGCTTCCTCCTAGTCCAAGATCCATTCAAGATTGGTGTTTAAGATCTAATGAAA